>CM019148.1:325283944-325341316 GCA_009733165.1 Naja naja | reverse complement strand
GTGTCCTAAGGTCATGTGATCAACTTTTGTGACCTTCTGATAAACAAAGGCAATGAGGAAAAAGATTCACTTAACAACCAAGTCGCTAACTTAGTAACTGCAGTGATTCACTTAACAATTGGGGCAGAGAAGGTCTAAATTGAGGCAAAATTCATTTTGACAATGTCTCATTTAACAACATAAATTTTTGGGCTCCACTGTGATCATAAATCGAGGACTATGTATAGAGGTAGTACTCAACTTACCACCATTCATTTCAAGATTGTTTGAAGTTACAGTAACACTGAAAAAGTGACTTACAACCAGTCCTCATACTTATAACTGTTGCAGTATTTCCACAGTCACATGGTCAAAATTTGGGTGCTTGGCAACCAGCATGAATTTACACCAATTGCAGCATCTTGTGGTCATGTGATCAACATTTGCGACCTTTCCAGATGACTTCTAACAAGCAAAGTCAATGGGGAAAGCTGAATTCAATTAACAACCACCCCATTCATTTAACAACTACTGTGATTCACTTAACAACTATGGCATTGTAAAATTGGACACAACTCACTTAACAACCACTTTGCTTTGTAACAGAATTCTGGTTGAGAACTACCTGTATATGCAAGATCTTTGCTAAACACCTTACTTTTCTATTTTTGCAGAAAGTGTTTCCTTGACTGTTTCAAGCCAGAATTGGAAAGCTCATCAGCCACACAGATGGATAAACAATTGGATCTTCATGCCTGTAGTATTGTTGCAAATGAGAAATTGGACAGGAATTTTATATATGCTGCTCTCATACCCTTGAAAGAAGGGCAAAATAAAAACAAAAGTCTAAGTAACTAAAATAAAAAGTACTAGTTGATTTAATGCATTTCCTAGTATGTATATGGGGAATTTGTCTCTGCCTTCTTTTTTCTTTTTCAAGGAGCAGCTCTTGTATTTTATTTAGGCCTACACAAAACTTGCCAATTTCATTTTTCAGATTGGATAGCAATTGTTGCAAAAGCCACCTTTCTTTTTTCAATATTTTTCAGACTTACTCAACTATTTACCCAACCAAAGTTACTATTTTTGACTGCTTCTTGCTTTATCCTAGACTGGGTGTCGGCAACCCATGGCTCCGGGCTGCATGCGGCTCTTTGGACTCTCTGCTGTGGCTCCCTGTCCATCACTGTCTGGCCCAGCCCCTTGCCCTCCCTCATTTGGCCTTAGAAGAGAATGGTGGTGGAGAAGTGGTTGCGGCTGATTGTCCGGCACCTCACTCTTGCTGCTTGTTGGTGCTGGGCATACCTTCCGGCCCTTGTTGGTACTGGCCATGCCTTGCAACCGATGCCAGCCTTGTTAATATGAGGGCTGGTGGAGTGGGAATGGGATCTGGGAGGAGGAGGACATCAGAAATTGTGATGGGCCTGCAGTGCCCAGCTATGGCTTTAAGAAGCTCAGGACAGCAGGAAAAGGGGGCTGGCCCCACCAAACTTCACACACCCATACTGGGGGTCAGGCTCGGAGAAAGCTGAAGCACCCTCACCAAAGACGCTCACCCATCAGCCAGTCTCCCCCCATGACTCTGTGTGTGTGTGTGTGTGTGTGTGTGTGTGTGTAAATCCAGGCTGGATGAGGAATGATCACCAGCCATGGCAGAGGCTTCTCTTCGGGCAATCCTCCTCCTCCCCTCCTTCTCCTCTTGTGACCCCCTGGCCAGCTGTGGTGGGCCTGGGAGGGTGTGCATGCACGGGGAGACCCCACTTAAATGAGCAGCTGCCTGCCCTGTGCACCGTCCATCCTGTGCGCCCCTTGGCCGAACCAAAGAGGGAAGTTCCTGCCACAGTTGGTGATCGTTCCTCAGCCAGCTCTGGATTTCAAAAAAGAAGAAATAAAATGAATAGCCAAGAGGAGGGTCACCAGAGCCTTAGTGCAGGAGAGAAGCCATGTCCTGCTTAAGACCCTCAAGCGAGCGGCCGCCTGCCCCACATTTGCCTTTGCTGCACTTTGGTTGCGCACTTGAGGAGGGTCTCCCCATGTGTGCCCACCCTCTCAGCCCTGCCACAATGAGAAGAGGAAGGGAAGGAGGAGGAGGAGGAGGGTCAATGGAAGGGCTCTGCCATGGTTGGCGATCAGATTTCCAGAAAGAAGAAATAAAAGGAGAGGGGGGGAGGGAGGGAGAGACAAACACACACACAGTGATACAGAGAGAGAGAGAGAGAGAGAGATACACACAGAGAGAGGGGAAGATAGGAAGAGAGAAAGACACAGAGATAGAGGGGGAAGAGGGGGAAGATAGAGAGGGGAGAATCCGGTCGCTAGATATAGGGAGAAAAAGAAAGAAAAAAGAGAGAAATCGGAGAAAAACATCAGAAAAGAAAAAAAGAAGAGGAAGATAGAGGGGGAAAACACAGACAGGGAGGGCAGGATAGAAGAGATACAGAGAAGGGGGAGGGGGAGAGACTGACATACAGCAAGAGAGAAGGGTTTTTGGCTGGGTAGGCATAGCTAGGTCATGTGAGTGGGTGGGAGTGAATGATATTGAGTTGGCCATGCCCACCCAGGTTTTGTGTCTCCCAGGGTTTTTTTCCTGTGGGAAAGGGGCCCAAGTGTCTCTTTGAGTGTTTAAGTTTGCAGACACCTGTCCTAGACCAAATAAAATGCTATATTATGCTATTAGATTTGGTCACATGGCAAATACATGGAGATCTGAAATTGAATTACATGGATAGTCCTAGGCTTTTAGACCACTGATTGCTCTTCATGAACTTTCTTTAAAAACTGCTTCTTTTTAACTTACACTAGTTGCACTGATGTAAATTTAATAAAATTAGATAGTAAGTAGGTTAAGATTTTATTATTGAACTTTTTTCATTGGGATTTTAACTATATTATGACATATACTAATTTAATTCTTCTGGTGTGATTTTAGCTGTTGATTATTTCTTATTTGCTAAAATTTATTGTGTTTGTATCACATCCCACAGGGAAGCAAATAAATAAAATATTTGTTTGTTGGTAACCTGAGTTTTGGATGTGACAAGATAGACTTAGATTCAGAAGTTTCTTTGCTTTGCCACAAAACTCTAAAGGGTTTTGATAACAAAATATTGCATGGTTTGTGTGATACAATAGGATAATCTCCAAGTCTTTCTTTCTTTGAAGGAAGAGTGATATTAACAAAATATGTTAGATAGATAAATTCTGCATACATGGACCACAAAGCTAAAAATAATTAATGTCACTATATGTGTTGTGCAATACAGATATTTGGAATTTCATATCTAGGATTCAGGCTCCAGCTGATTTATTTAAATGAAACACTCACAATTTTGGTGAGAAATGAGCATTCTTTGATCTAAAATATTAAAATGAAGCAACACTCTTAATTATTTTCACTCTTTTTATAGTGTAATTACCCTGATGTGTTTTTCACAACTAAGAATTAGTAGTATCAACCTAATTGGGTGAAGTTGCACCTCAAAAGGACCTGAAAGTGAATGTATCATCCCTTCAGATTTACATGTGCTGTGTATAGAATAAAATGGCAAGTATTGTGAATATCTGTTCAGTATTTAATCCCTTTTGTTTTGTTGCAATCATTTTATAAACATGTCCTCTTTCACTGTTCATTTTTGCCCCTCCACAATGAAATTTCTCCTCCGCTTTAGCTTAGCTTGCACCAATCATTTTTGCCTAATTTGTCATGACATGGTGACTTATAACTTGGTTTCCTTCCATGCTATCTCTATCACACAAAAAAGACTCTTCCAATCTATCTGTTTAGTCACTCCATTTATCCAACAGTAAATTCATGTATGAAGGGTTGATGTATTAGGATTGCTTCTATTTACAGAGATAGATGACATATAATCATCCAATTGTAGAATTAATGTGATTTGTTTATTTTGGGGTGATATTTGGGTATTTGGTGCCAATGGTATACATCTAATGCTTCTCTGCTCCTGAATTACCACAATACAAGAAACTAACATTCAACTTTCATTAAAAAGACAAACCCCAAAATTTTAATTGCAAAGACAGAGTGTGAAGTCATTTGAATTAAAATGGTTACTTCATTTTTGTTCTTCGTTTAAATAATTCTTAACATAGCAATATTAACTTGGCACATTAAGTATCAGCCTTTTTTAACACAGATCTTTATTTTGAAAGGTTTTTATAAACAATTAAGAGGATTCACACTGCCATTCTTTAAGATTATATGCTTGACTATTCTAATCTGTCAACAAATATTCAACAAAATATTTTCCTAATTTGCTTGTGAAGGGATTGGCTATTTAGATAGTTGAAGTATGTAGCAATTCAGGTTTAACAAATCTTATTTTATTCCATTCATTTGTGAAAGGATTATTGCTATCTTGCTTTAGGTACCATTCTGTGGATAAACACAGGTGTATTTTATTTGTGTGATCTGTAAGATGTGAACAAAAATATGTAGTTTTTCTCTCATTTTGAAATTCTCAGGGCCATCCAACAAAACTGACTAGTGGAAGATTTAAGACAAATAAAAGCAAAGGTTTTAACTGAGTGTTGGTACTCCATGCAATATACAGCGACATCAATTCAGACAGATCTAAAAGGAGATTAGACAACAATATGGAGGAGCAAGTATATATGAATGGTAGTCATGTTGACAAAATATTATTTCCAGGATCAGAAAGGCATAGTCTGTATATACTAGAGAAAAATATTGATAGAGAAGTATTGCTCTAATTTTCTGCTTATGGGCATCTTATAAAGTTCTTGTCAGTTACTCTAGGACCAAGATATTAGACTGGATAAAAACCTTGGACTGACCCTAACCACTAATCAGTCTGAATATACAAGATGCAACAGTGGCCTGGAGGATTTGGATACAAATTCCAGAACATTTTTTAAAAAGTCACTGAATTTTGAATGTGAGGGATGGAATGAAGATTAGGCACATGGAGAGTAAGAGTAGTATCTTCATTTAATTGATTCATTTTAAGACTCATCACAGTTAATTTCAAACAGTCTGAAATCAAATTACTTTTGATCCTGGCTTACCTATGTTGTGGAATACAAAATACTGCACATTGTTCCAATGATGTGGTCCTTAACCCAAGAAAGGGTATGCAACTATACCATAGATATGTTGAATCACTGTCAGAAAAGAATCCATTCTGGCTGTGACATTATTCCCTATGCAGAAAATGTAGCCCTTGCAAGGCATGGAATGTCTGCCAGGCTACATGCCCTAGGGCAGACTAAATTTGAAATGTTAGGACATTTAGAGCATGTTCTTTAAAATGCTTCATTGCAAACTAGACAAAATGCTGGTAATGTGCCTTAAAACCTATCTTTGATCTACAGCTGTTTAAATAAAATGGGTTTTAGAGGAATGACCTATGGGAACATTTATAGTTAAGCTTTCTCTTCTTCGGATAAGAAAACAGCCTTTTGTTTTTCAAGTGGCATCAAAGTGTTTGCTGAAAAAAATGGGGGCAGGATAGTAAAGACAATAAGTGGCCATGCACACTCAGAGTAGAAGGTCAAAATGAAACTATGATGAACTATGAAACTACTCCTCTCTGAAATAAAATTTGCCCTTGAAAACAGATTATACATTTCAGGAATGTTCAGCTCAGTCAAGTACACAAGTAATATATTTGTAGACTTAACTGAAATCTACATTTGTTCAAGATGAAGATCTTTGACTTCTGGAATGAGTAGAACAAAATGCTGGGTTTAAATGGCTCCCAAATTCTCTATTAATAGAATATATTTATTTATTTATTTATTTATATTTGGATTTATATGCCGCCCCATCTCCGATGGGACTCGGGGCGGCTTACACAAAAACATATACACAATATAAAACTCATTCCAAAATTTGCCCAATCCAAATAATTCTAAAATATTAAAATATCCCAAAATTAAAAACCCTAACCCCGCTCAATCCAGGCCAGCCTGTGAAAACAGCCAGGTCTTTAGATCATGGCGGAAGGAGTGCAGGTCAGGGGCCAGACGTAGTTCCAGGGGTAGCTGGTTCCAAAGGGTGGGCGCCCCCACAGAGAAGGCCCTCCCCTGGGGGACCACCAACCAACATTGCCTGGCTGACGGCACCCCCAGGAGGGCCTGCCTAAGGGAGCGTACCGGGCGATTGGACCTCGATGCTGGTAGGAGGCGCTCCTGCAAGTACCCTGGACCCAAGCCATTAATAGAATATATCATGTGGATATTGCTTGGATATCGTGTAATTCTTTTTGGACTTTTGATCTCATGCATCTATTGTCCAATCACTATTCAGATCGCTACATGAACTTCTAAATCTAACTTACCTTGCAACATAACTATGAGTAGGAAATAAGAAGAGGCACCATAAATGCTTCCCCATGCACT
Organism: Naja naja; assembly: GCA_009733165.1. NCBI lineage: Eukaryota > Metazoa > Chordata > Lepidosauria > Squamata > Elapidae > Naja > Naja naja. Next base: position 325,334,956 of record CM019148.1, on the reverse strand, counting down.
TTCTCTGAGAAAGAGTAGATCGCACAGGCCATAGAAGGGGAGGTAGTAGCTGGGAAATGTTTCAGAAGGAACCCTTCCTAATTTTCTGGAAAGTAAAAGGAAAGGAGGGAAGAAAAACCTTCAGCCTTCCAAGGTAATTTAATAATAAAGATACAGATTCTCCTGGTTGTGTTTCTTGTATGGACTGTCTCACAGGGCAAATAGTGTGTGTGTGTGTGTGTGTGTGTATGTGTACATACACATGCAGAGACACATACATACAGGCATGCATGCATAAATACCTATACCAGATATTCTCCTATAATAAGCTTTTCCATTTCAATTGAATCAATAGTCCACAGACAGGCAACAATTTGTCTAAGATCATTCAGCAAATTTTAAACCTCAGTTGGGAATTAAAGTTCTTCTGATCCAATCTTATCACAGCTATAAAATACTTGGAGGAGGGAATAAAAACCATCAATTCCTTATTACAAAGAAAAAGAAATCCCCAAAGAATGCAAAGAGCAGCATGTTATTTCAGTCTTCTTTGGCACTTTGGCACTTCCAGAGTAAAGCATCTGGAGACACTTTCCAACCTTCTGTCTACAAGGCATTCAGGGAAGTAACCTTCTCTAAGGCAGCCTTGCTGACAATTTCCGTCTGTAGAAGAGAAGAAAAAAAAATCCACATGCCACTGCATGTTGAGATAGGAAATAGATTTCATCATTTTTGCACTTGCCTGTAATAGAATAAAAAGGATGATAAAGAGAGAAAATTAAATTAGCTAAAATATTTATGTGATATGTGGTTTGTTGTCTGCCTATCAACTCTATATTGGATTCCTTAGACAAACATTTATTAATCCTTTCAGCAGAAATTAAATGATCACAGGCAGGTATCTTGTATGTATATTTTCTACCCCATGCAAAATTGTTTCAAGATATTGAAGCAATGAGTTATTCTGAGTACTATAACAATTAGATAAAGTGATTGGTACTGACTTGGCTCATTTTTTCTGGGGAAATTAAGTTGCGATGAATAATCTGATGTAGGCTATGCCTATGTTTTCTGGGAAACTTCTGAGGAAAGTAAACCACTCAAAAATCAGATTCTAATTCTTTTAAAAAATCAAAGATACTGGCACTTGCTCTAAGCTCTCCCTATAATTTTCTCTTTCCTAAGGCAGCTGACCTTTCTAACATTAATGTGAGCAACTAGGACCTAATGAGACATAGTTTAGGCAGAAACATTTCCTGCAGGTTGGTGACCATTTCACTTAATAATGACCCCTAGGAAAATTTCATTCCCATATGGCCCAGCAAGAACCCTGTTATTTCCAATGAACCCAGTCTATTCTATCTTATTATTTTTTATTTTTATCATCTGACTATAATAATAGGCAAACCCAGCATGCTTTCAATAGTCATAAGTGTGAAATTGATCATAAGTCACTTTTTTCAATGCTGTTGTAACTCTGAACAGTCACTAAGTGAATACTCTATTAACTGTTAAAGCTGGCTATTTTCCAAACCTAATATTTTCCAATGACAAGTTATTTTCATCCTGACTGCTGTCAACAGTGACAAATACAAGATTTTAATGCAATAACTGCTTTTGAGTTTCACTGTAGATAGATAAAGGTCTTGTGTTTGATTTCTGTGTGTTGTGGTTTGATTACACATTTGTATAAGCAAATATAAATCTTGTCAATGTTGGACATGCTCACATGTCCACCACATGTTAAATAAGTGTTCTCTAGTAAAACAGCTTCTTGCAAATTGGTTATAATTTTTTCTTAATGTGATTTCATTTCACTGTGGCTTAAATTATGTCTGACTGTAAGTTTTAAGTCAGCTGCTTTGTCTGTGGCCAAGGCAGCTTTCCTCTTCTTCCAATCTTTCTGTCATCTAGAATTTAGTATCTGTAAAAGGTAAGCCATAAAATAATTAGGATAAAGTATTTTTAGTTTTGCTAATATGAGTTAGCTCTTGCTTATTTGATACTCCTGTCATAGACTATCTAAAAGATGAAATGACATGCAGTTTCCTAATTTAAATTTGCTTACAATAATTCTAACTTAGATTCACAAACATATTATGTTAGGTTTGCATGAAGAATCAGACGCGAAGAGCTTCAGTGAAGAGTTTATTAAGTGACTACAGCTCGAATGGACCCAACTTGGCTGGGCTACGGCTGCTACTTATAGCCAGCAGCCGTAGTTGCCAGCCAATCAGACTGCAGGTTTTCCCCACACTTTTTAAACCAATCATATTTGACATTTTACAAGAACAATTCAAACTAAACCAATAACATTCAAACCTACATACATAACACCCCTCCCCACTAGGTTCAGTCCATACCAAACCCCAACCTATCTAATGTATTCTTTTAAATAGGTGGGTCTCTTACGTGTACGTTGAGACCTCCGTGGTTCAGAAGTTTTAACATTCTCACCCAGTGAGAAAGGAAATGTGTCTGCTGACATTTCCCCTCTGGGACTCCCTGTGAAAGAAGACCCTGTCTGATTGTTAGAATCTGGTCTCTCCTCCCAACCCATCTCCAGCCCAATGTCAGCACCCAAGTCAGCTGGTGATGTACAACCTTCCACTTCTAAGGATGGAATCTGGCATTGTGACAGGTTTTGTGATGATTCCTGTCATAATGGCTCATTACACATGGGGTGGATTCTTGCTTGCTGATTTTCCTTCTGTTCCTCCCCTTCCCCCCTAGAATTGACATCAGGTGAGGGAACTAGAGAGGAACAAGTGCAATGTTCCTGAGAGAACCTGGATATAAGTTGATCAATGTGCCTGCACCAGAGGAGTCCATCCTCTGTTGGCACCCTGTAAGAACGAGGGCCTGTGATTTGAGTTATCTCAGCAGGAATCCACAAAGGTAAACCCATAAGGTTCTTAGCATAAACAGAATCACCCACACTGAATGTGCGAACTTTGGAAGTGGAATCTAGTGGTGCGTTGGGTGCATAAGTGGGATGAAGGCGGTCAAGGGAAGACCTAAGTTTCCTGCCCATCAACAACTCTGCTGGGGATAAGTTATTAGATGGGTTAGGAGTGATGTGCTGAACACTAAGAAGTTTTTCAACTTTCTCAGTGATGTCCCCAGGAGCCAGTTGCTGAAGCTTCTCCTTGGTAAAACCTACCATGCGTTCAGCTCGGCCGTTAGCCAAAAGGTGCCCAGGGGCAGTGAGGGCATGTCTGATACCCTGTTGTGCTAAATAGGATTCAAAAAGGTTGGATGTAAATTGAGGGCCATTGTCAGAGACAAGAACATCAGGTAACCCGTGGGTTACAAAAGTTTTGAGCTGCTTGATGACAGCATCAGTTGTGGTGGATGCCATAGGAATTACCTCTAGCCATTTGGAATATGCATCTACTATAATAAGAAAGGTGTGCCCTCTGGTAGGGCCTGCAAAATCAATGTGAATCCTAGACCACGGGCCCCTAGGACATTCCCATTCCTGTGTGGGGGTGAGAGGTGGGCAGGCCTGACTACCTGACAGTTGGGACAAGATGCAACCCAGTTTTCAACCATTTTGTCAATACCTGGCCACCATACATAACTCCTGGCCAATCCCTTCATTCTGACAATACCTGGATGACCCTCATGTAACATTTCCAAAACCTCTTTTTGCAGTTTTGCAGGAATAACCACCCTGTTACCCCACAAAATACATCCTCTTAATACAGATAATTCAGTTTGCCTGGACTTAAAAGTTTGAGCCAGGTGAGGTAGATCTTGAAGAGGCCAACCTTTCTTAATCCAGCCTATAACAGGAGCCAATAAAGTGTCTTTGGCAGTCTCTCTGGCAATTTCAGCAGCATGCACTGGAAGCTTGGCAACAGTTTCTAGGAAAAAGGTGTGTGTTTCAGGTTCAACATCCTCCTTGTGGCAAGGAAGTGGGCAACGACTCAGTGCATCAGCATGTCCAATGTCCTTGCCAGGCTTGTGGATAAATTTGTAAGAATAAGCAGCAAGAAATTCAGTCCACCTCAGCATTCTTGGTGACAGGATAGTAGGTGTAGGTTTATCTCCTGCCACAATGCCTAACAAAGGTTTGTGATCTGTAACAATGGTAAATGTTCTCCCATACAAATATTCATGAAATTTCTTGACAGCTGCAACAATTGCCAATGCTTCCTTGTCCAATTGGTCGTAATTCCTCTCTGCTTTGGTCAAAGTGCAAGAGTAAAATGCAATAGGGGCTTCTTTCCCACTGGGAAGCCTGTGGCTCAACCCCCCTCCAAAGGGAGATGCATCACAAGTCAGTACAACAGGCAAATTCTCAGAGAACTGTATCAGTACAACATCAGACGTGATTAGTCTTTTAATACTGTTAAATGCTGATTGTTCCTTCCTCCCCCAGACCCAAACAGATTTTTATCAAGTAATCTGTGCAATGGTTCAGCAATGGTTGCCTTCTGAGGTAGGAACATGTGATAAAAGTTAATGAGTCCAAGGAAGGCTTGCAAATCTGTTTTGTATTTAGGTTTAGGGGCTTCTTTGATTGCTTTAACCTTGGCATCAGTAGGGTGGATGCCATGCTTGTCAATCATATAGCCCAAGAACTCAACCTTGTCACTTTTAAGAGTGCATTTTTCTTCCTTGACTTTTAACCCCACTTCCCTGAATCTGGTAAGGACTTCTCCAGTCTTTCTTGTAACTGAGTGTCATTTTCAGCAGAGATTAACACATCATCAAAGTAAGGCACTACCGCTGGCAGTCCTTGGAGCATTCTTTCCATAAGGCTTTGAAAGATGCCTGGTGCCACGCTTACTCCAAATTGTAACCTTTTACATTTGAAGGCACCTCTATGAGTCACAATGGTTTGGGCCTCTGCAGTGGCATCATCAACTGTTAGTTGTTGATATGCCTGGGCCAATCCAATTTGGCAAAGATTGTACCCCTGCCAAGTGAATGTAACAGATGATGCACCACTGGAATTAGGTATGCGCTCTGCTGCAGCACATGGTTTAGTGTCCCCTTATAGTCTCCACAGATTCTTACTGACCCATCAGTCTTGACTGGTGTGACTATGGGTGTCTCCCACCTGGAGTGGTCAGTGGGCTCTAAAACCCCTTGAGCTATTAATTTGTCTAATTGTGCATCAATTTTTTCCTTTAAAGCAAATGGGACCCTTCTGGGCTTTAAACGAATTGGGGGCACCCTGGGATCTAGGTTGAAAGTGATAGGGGTCCCCATACTTGCCCAAACATTCGCTGAAGACCTCTGGAAACTCAGACTTCAAGGCCTCCTCCCATTCAGAGTTGCTCACGTGATTGATGCCAGTCACCTCGATGCCTAGTGGATTGAACCACTCAAGTCCCAGAAAGCTTGGGCATCCTTGTCCACGATGGTCAGGGGCAAATGTTTGGTGTGGCCTTTGAACTTCCGTTGAATTCTCTTGTTCCAACTACTGGAATCTTGTTCCCTTGGTAGTCTTTAAGAGTCAGTGCTTGCTTCTGGAAATGCTTCTTCTGAATGTTGGGAAGTAGCCTGTGAATAGTGTCCCATGACACCATAGATAAATAGGAGCCTGAGTCCACTTCCATTTGGCAAGGCCTTCCTTCAATGAGTACCTTCACATGTACTTTTCTGCTTCTTAAAGGTGAAAAATGACCAATGGTGACTGTTTGATGAGTTTCATTCTTCCCATTTGCTTCTGAGTTGCGCCCCATTTTCTCAACTGAAGTTGTTGGGCTTGAATTCTTTCTCAGGAAATTTCTTCCTACTAGGTGGAGTTCTGGATGATTTGCAGACTCTTTCTAGGTGTCCTCTTTTATCACAATGTAGGCAGATGGTGTCTAAAAACTTGCATTCAGTGTGGGGGTGCCCCCCCCAGCCTCTGCAATAAAAGTCTTGCCTCTTCCTTCCAAGGTCTTTCCTTTTCTTCTCCATTCTGAGTCTATAAATTCCTTCCTCCACTTCACTACAGTCTGAATCAGAATCTATTTGCTCGCAATGGGTTGTTGTGGACTTTTCCACATCAGAATGGCTTGAGGCCTTGTTAATTTTCTTCATGGTTGCTGCTGAGGACTTAGTGGCTGCTGCTGAGGAGGCCTCTTCTATGGCCTCCTTCAACGTGATCTTAGGTTTTAATAACAATTTGTTCTGAAGCACCTTGTCTTTGAGGCCTAGGACAAACCGATTGTGCATGGCCTCCTCCAAGCTGTTAAACTCGCATGCACCCCCAATGTCTCTTAAGCTAATCACGAAGTCATTAATGTTTTCGCTTTCCCCTTGATCCTGACGGTAAAACTCATGTCTCTTAATGAGGCACGATACTTGTGAGGCGTAATGGGCTCTTAAAAGCTTTTCTAAATCAGGCCATTCCATTACCTTCACGTCTGCAGCTCCCGCCAATGCCTTCGCCATCTTGAAGACTGCCAGACCGCAGTGCATGAGAAATACCGCCCTCTTCCGCTTCTTGGGGATATTGGCCAGGTCATTTCCTTCCAAATACATTTGGAAGCGATCCGCATACAATTCCAGTCTTCTGCCACTGGATCGAACGGGGCTGGGGGGGTGTTCAGCGCAGCCATCTCGCTCTTCTGCTTGTCTTCCACGTCATCTTCTCTTCAGGGAAATCCCACCTTCGTCGCCAGTGTTAGGTTTGCATGAAGAGTCAGACGCGAAGAGCTTCAGTGAAAAGTTTATTAAGTGACTACAGCTCGAATGGACCCAACTTGGCTGGGCTACGGCTGCTACTTATAATTGCCAGCCAATCAGAGTGCAGGGTTTTCCCGCACTTTTTAAACCAATCATATTTGACATTTTACAAGAACAATTCAAACTAAGCCAATAACATTCATACCTACATACATAACATATTAAATTGCAGATATCTGAACTGTGGATTCAACATGTAAAAATATTGAGCTTACAACATAATATCTATTAAGATATACGTACCTTTTTGACACTAATTAAGGAAAATTTTAAGTTTATTTTTAGTAGGACTAAACTTACCATGTTCTGTATAATAACAAGCCTTTTTAAAATGTCTTGATAGTTTTAAATATTTGTCTTGAAGTCCTACCTCTATAATTAATGTGATAAAGTTAGTCCCCCATATTGTGGTGGGGAGCCCAATAATCTGCATAATAAATTTCATAAAGTAAGATAAGGGATTAGTCATTTAATCCAAATAATAAAAATCTAACATTATTTAACAGAACTTTCAAAATCAGAATACTAAGAATTTATCTTAAGAGTAACAGAAATGTGAGATGTGATGGTTATGTATGGAATTACAATTCAAAATGGTTTCTACATTGAATTAAATTCTGTGTCAGGTTTATTTTGGCTATTGAGGCATGCTCTCTTAATTACCCTTCCTGATATTATGTCAGTCTTTTGGTAGAGAGATGGGATCATACAAATTTTATAAATAAAACAAGTCCTCTGTAGCTCTTAAATGAAAACAAATATGTTGATGTGCTTCTTGGCCATTAAAGGTTATCTACTACTTTTATGTGGCTTGTAAAATAGTAGGACATATAACTAAACAGCTTATTTCATATACATTAACTGTCCTTTTCCATTTTCAGCCCTACATTTGATCACAGTTGCCTATATTTGATTACAGTGACTGGAAGTGAACAACCAGTCAACTTTTATTGGGGGAAATGTGCATGTGGATCACTGGCAACTAATATACAGATAAATAGCATAGTTTACTTAAGACTAGAATGCAAGCCTGGGGAGAAAAATCATGTTGACATGAATCTGAAGGATTCCAATAGTTTTCCCTTTTATTTGGATGGGAGACTGGAAACCTGGTCAGCCATGCCATTTCCTGATTCATTAAAGCTTCAAGAATAACAGAATTGGAAAGGATCTTGGAGGTCTTCTAGTCCAACCCCTAGCTCCGTGATTCCCCCCATCCCACATGTGAAAGCATTTTTCTTGCTATATAAGAAAGATACATTTTTTGGAAAAAAAGATCATGATCACACTTTAGGAAAAATTAGGAATAACGAAATTTGACAATATTTTCTTGAGGTGACATTAAACATCTTACTGTATATATATGAGAAATAAGGGCAGAATAGGATATGAATCTGCATATAAACAGAACTGCTTCAGAATTTTATGAACATATTTTTCCAACCTGTTAAGCACATCTCTTTTACACCATTCTTTTTGTTTGGAGTTCTTGAAAATCAGCATGGGATTTACAGAATTTTTTTTTGGGGGGCTATATTTATATCTCACACTTATTTTGAGACATCCCATTTCCCTTGTCTTCACAGCTTTGTTGAGCAAGTCTGCTTTTAAGCTGCAGTAATAGTGTACAATTCTAGAAATGAAGCCATTTCACTCTATTTGCAACAAAACAAACAAAACAATTCTGTGAACCAGATGTTTTGTGGTATCTACATGTTTACCCATAGGAGAAATATTTAAATCATGTAAGAATATAAAGAGGATGGTAGGAAACAAGAATCTTTTGAAATTTTATCAAAGATCCAGAAATCCCAAAAGGAATGTACGATGCATTTTGTAAAGCTCTGTCTACAGTGTGGTCTCAAATGCCAATTGCTTTTCTATATCTATAAAATATCTGGCTTATTTATAATGAAATAGTTATTATTGCAGTTTTGGCCTTCTCACAAAGACCTTTATTGGGCAAGATATTTAACAAGCAGGGGATTAACACCTAAGGTTTATATAAAAGTAGCAAACAATATTCTGGTAGTTGAGGGTGAAGTTGCAAACACTTGTTTTCACCACAATACAAAACTCTGTTTAAATCAATTTTCTCAAGATAAGTTGACAATGTCTTTGGAAGTTTATAATAGTTAATACAGAGGTGGTATTCAGCAGGTTCTGACCAGTTCTGGAGAACCGGTAGTGGAAATTTTGAGTAGTTCAGAGAACCGGCAAATACCACCTCTGACTGGAGATTTTACAGTACCCTTCCCTTGCCATGCCCACCAAGCCACACCCACAGAACCGGTAAAATTTTTTGAATCCCACCACTGAATTAATAGTACTAAAATCCTTCCTTCCTTCCTTCCTTCCTTCCTTCCTTCCTTCCTTCCTTCCTTCCTTCCTTCCTTCCTTCCCCCATTCTCTTGGAATTTTATCCTAAAAATCTTTTAATCAGTGTTAAATGTATCTACCATGTCTGATGAGGTCAGAACCAAATATTTCTGGGCTGGAATATTTTAGCAATGAAACATGTTCATTTCTCTAAAATAGGATATGATAGAATTATGCAGTGACATTGAAGATCACTAATTTATGTTTAGATATTAGGTTGCCATATCTGATCTGCAAAGTGTGGATGACCATTAGACAGAGGTATCCCATTGCTGCCAGCAATTGATCATCATGATTTTGCAGCCCACTTTCAAATACATTGTTCACAAAACCTACTTTAAAATTAAACATATCTGATTAGAGAAATGTGGGGTTGGGGGTAGAATGGACATATTTGTGCTATTTAGGTTTTTTTTTTAAAGATAGAGATCATAATTAAGAACAATAATAGCTCATATCTTTCCTACGAACTATATTTGCAGCAATGACTATTAATTGGTTCCAGATTTTCTATTGGGTTTAAAAATACTTTGCTTTCCCATATGAAGCAACAATTTTAAACTCTGTGCAGGTCTGGACCCCTCCTTATTTGGAAGATATATGATTGCTTTGGCTTGTATAACTGTGTGTTGCTAGCTCTGCCTGTGAATATGATTGTATCCCTACACAGAAGCCTTAGGGAATCTCACAAGCCAGAATAAGTGACAATTCTCCTTGGTAAGTATTTTTCTTTGATAGTGCTATTATATCTATTATAGTGCTCGGGAAAATAGAAATCTTATTTCCAGATTCCTTTGCTGATATTCATAGGCAGGTCTCTATTCTGCATCTGGAGGGTATCAGAACCTGCATGTATTTCTTAATTGGTGGGATTTGGGAAAATTGGATTAAAGATCTTAATATGCATATAATAGAATGAGCATGCTGGGTAAAGGTGAAGTTTGATTGTACATAATACAATACTGGACCAATTAACACTGTCCTTGTCATTAGCAGGGAAGGTTGCATTTGCATAGGGCCAATAAAAGTAGGTACTGTATGTAGGGTTCTCTATCTTACTAAAACACATTATCCATTTATTTGTTTAAATTTATTGACCACCTAACTCCAGTGGAGTCTGAAGTTATGTGAAAGCCTTGATTGGCTAAAGCCACAACAGGTAACAAAGATTAATATCTATGGTTTAATTTGTTGATAATTGCAATGTAAAATGAGCAAATGGTAAAGAATAGCAACAGGAATAGCACTTAGATTTATTACTGCTTCACAGTGCTTTACAGCACTCTCTAAGTGATTTACAGAGTCAGCGTATTGCCCCCAACAATCTGGGTCCTCATTTTATCGATCTTGGAAGGAAAAAATCTTGAGCCAATGAGACTCGAACTGCTGAATTGCTGATAGTCAGCAGTCAACAGAAATAGCCTGCAATACTGCATTCTAACCACTGGCCTACTATATGCATTAATTGAAAAAGACATACTATCTATGTGTACATGTATAAAAATGAAGAGGACAAAGAACAATGTAATAGAAGTGGTCTCATCTACTGGAGTGGAGTTGCTCAACTAATTGATGATATACCATCAAGCTGCTTTCAACTCCTAATGACAACATTGATTTTCTCCATGATGATCTATCCCTAACCTATTATTTCAAATATCCCAATGATGCACTAATCACTACTGTAACTGAGTTCATCCAGCTTGTTCCTGGTTGTCCTCTTCTCCTTCCTCCAGTCTTTTCCAGCATTACAATTTTTTCGAGAGAGTTGATTTTTTGCACAATGTGTCCAAAGTGGGACGATGAGCCTGATCATTTGTGCCTTGAATGATGATAGATAGATAGATAGATAGATAGATAGATAGATAGATAGATAGATAGATAGATAGATAGTTTGTGTGGGAGAAAAAGGATCAAGATGCTTCCTGCCTATTAGGTCTAGTGTATGTTTTATGTTGCAAGAAATCTGCTTTAGTTTGGCAAGATTTCTGTTTTTAGGTGAAGAAAATAAAGGAACTGTTCAGAAGAATCGCAACATACCTCTCTTGGTTTTTGGAGTCTGATAGGGAAGTAAGACAGGCAAAGTAATTAGTGCAAAAGTAGGTTGAAACCCCACCCATTTGTACATTCCTCTCCTCCTCCTCCTCCTCCTCCTCCTCCTCCTCCTCCTCCTCCTCCTCCTCCTCCTCCTCCTCCTCTTCCTCCTCCTCCTCTTCCTCCTCCTCTTTCTCTTTGATCTTGCAAGAAATAAATAAAACACAACTAGATGAGCAAATTCCACTTCATTGTAAGGCTACATTATATGAAGATTCAAAGGCTGCATATATGGAAGGTACAAACTTCCCATCCGATTGATCAGGACAGGCACATCTTATGTTTCTTTCTCTGACAATTAAGCCACTGGGGGCTCTCCTCATTCTTGTTGGATGACAGAGTACTTGGTTAATGTTTCTGACTCCTCACCATTTTCCCTCTCAAAGAGAATTTCCAGGAGCCTATTTTACATTATTCCATCAGCTGGCCAACTTTGAGAGATCAAAGCTGTTATGATGTTTTTTCAGCTCACCCTCATCATATTCTATCCCAAAGACAAGCTTTTTTTAAAAGTGCACCATCACCAACATTATTTTACCATGTTTTTCTGTTACCATAAAAGTATCGTATTTTCCATACAAGCAGTTTTCCAGTTCATGCTTTCTGGAAGTTGCTTCCATCTAGATCTATTGCTGATACAGCGTTTGCTATCTCTTTCATGCATTTAATATCTATATGTTCCACGATCACAGTTATTTGACCTTTGAGTAAGCATGCAGAAAGCCACAAAAATTTAGATAGATGACAGACAGACAGGCAGATAGACAGAATGTAGTTATTATTATATATGGGATAATAATGTAGACAAATAACTTTAAAGATTATGTAACAGGGATTTAAGGTTTTAATGGATCATGGCATTTTTAAAAAGATAGGCCATTTTCTCTTTCTCTCACACAAACAGAAAAACACACAGAGACACATCCCATTTACATTCCTCTCAAAAAGTTATGATTGAAAGCAAAAAAATAAGAGTCTCATCCAAGTATTTCCACAGATAGAAGCTATCAATAAAAAAATTACAAAGCTAGGGGAAATGTAGTGACTTCCACATTTTTAAAAAATCTGTAGCATAGATCTGGAATTTTGGAACTGCTCGGATTGGAGAAAGATATTCCATAGTACTTGCATATCACTTTGGACAAATTATGTCTTTTTCAAGCAGGTTATAGTTTAGAGTTTATCTAAAATGGAATGCACATAGTTGCTTCTTTGAGATTAAAATCCTCAACAGGAGAACAACCTCCTGGATCTTGGCAAGATTTAGATTCAAATCATTCCATATGGAATTGCCATGGGTCAGACTATCTGTTACATGTTTATATTCTTCACAATACTGGCACTTACAGGCTGAAGAAAAAAGTAATTTTAGAACTCTAATCTGAAACATACCATATGGCTATATACATTAAAAATTTCATGCCAATCTGCTATTAGAATTTTTCATCCTCGCCACCTAATATTTGACCACTTAATATGTTATCTATGAATAAGATAATTCCTTTCCTGTCGATGATTTATTTACAGCATAAAATTAGCCAATATCACCATACTTTCTGCAAAAACTTGCAGAGCATAACTTTATGAAATCACCTTCAACTGTGTTGGAATGTTTGTGGAAATATTATGTTTCTGCCCATCTTTCCTAGAAAATTATCCGCCCAGTTTTTCCTTTACATGCTTTCCTTTCTCAAAAGTTTCAGTTTTTCTTTGTAACCTCTACACACTTTTCCCAGATGTGTGACAAAACACTACAGTTTTAGGACTGATTTCTGAAAACAAAAACATTCCAGAGCTTGTGATGTCTTAGAACCTTAGGGGGTTTTGTGTACTGATGCCAGATCAGTTCAGAAAATCTGTGGGGTCTCTCTTTAAACCATCCACAAAGACCGGTAACATGAATGCAGCTTGTGTACATAGCACGGCTGGGAAATGTGCTTTCTTAACAAGGGAGGAAAGTAATAGCAGTTGCAATAACATTGCTCTTGGTTTGTTGGTTTCTTTCAAGAGTTGTAGGAACAAGCTATAAAATTCACATGCTGTTTATCATGTTAAGTGGAAGCAATTGATCCAAGTCTGGATCTGTTACCAGCTTATGATATGAACACAAAACAGGAAACTGCACTCATATTTACTGGGAAAGTGAACCAGTTTATGGTGTGGAATTAATATTGGCAACAACTTTTTATTTTTCTTGACAATTCTTTGTCTTAATAGCAGGCACATACAATTGAATCCTCTCCAAATAGGAAATGCTTCACATATGAGTTTGGCTAATGCACTAATGGAACTTATGGTGGGAACTGATTTTATTTATTTTATTTTTACTTTAGCATTTAAGAAACTGTAAAGATTCCACTGCTGATGTCAGATATATAACCGAGTTTCCTATTTCCTAAGAGGCCATGACTCTGAATTCTACAAAACTAAGTCCTTCCTTTTATGATTGCTGTATACAAGATCCACTTGTTAATATCCAAATATTGCATCCTCTTTGCTCCAAATCAGGGGTTGGTAACTTTTATTTCTATGGATCTCTTTGAAAGTCTGCTGAAATCTATAGACTCCTTCTCAGTAGGAGAAGGCAGGTGTAAGATGCAGGCAGGAACAGCATAGACTGAACAGCATGACAAAACAGCTGGCATTTTGTACAGAAACATTTGCACAATATATGGCTTAGATTAAGTCCAGATGGGAGATTCCACAAAAGGTAATGGAGAATAAGTGGGCTAAGATCCTGGGTGACTTGCAGATCTAGACTGGAAAGACAAGCCATCAACCAGATATTGTGGTAGTAGACTATAACCATAAGACAGCTGTGGTGATAGATGTAGCAATGTCAAGTGATAGCAACATCAGAAAAGGTGTATGAGAAGCTGGAAAGTAACAGACCATGAAGGAGGAACTTGAGGGGTTATGGCAATTAAAAGCAAAGTAGTCCCAAAGATGCTTTTCAAAAGGCAACTGGACTTTCTTGTTTTTCTTTGAAAATGTTTTGCTTCAGTGACACTTCACTGTTGAACACAGACACAGAAATTTCTTGGATGAGAGCTAAAACATCTTCAAACATCTGTAGCTGTGCACTTTGGGATGTATATCCTTCAAATGGTACAGGAGTATGAATGGATTTCCAGAAAAATTGCAGACTACAGGAACCATTTGTGCTTCAGTTTGACATGCAGAGAATGTGGACTAATCTCCAACAGACTTTGCTTGCCTTCAACAGTGAAGGAACACAGGGTAGAAAACATCCTGTGGAAAGCACAGCTCCAGAACACAGTTCTTTCAGGAGTTCCACAAAGATTCCATACCCATTTGCACACTCAGGTGATCCTAAAGACACCCCCCCCCCAAGTGGTGTCAGCAACTCTCTAAAAGAATGCAAATGACTAGCTGTCTGCAAGGAATATAAACCATTCCCCACCATCCAGTCAGGGCTGAAAAAGCTTCTTGCAGGAGAAGCGAAACATCTGCAAAGAAAAACAAGAAATTCCAGTTGCCTCTTGAAAAAAATATATTTGGAACAACCATGATCTGGATGACTGAGAATCTTCATAGAGATTTAAATGAAAAGTAGTTCAGAGGTAGTAGGAGCATTCAGGACAGTGACTCCTAAGCTTGGAGGATGGTTACAACACACCTCAGAAACAATGTCAAAGCTTTCTGTCCAGAAGGGTGTAGTGAGGAACAGCTAAGATATTGTGCAAAATCCTAAAACTCCCAGACCTGTTGTAGAGCACCTTAGATTGAGGAAGATTTATAGGATAATGAAGGATTTTTTAAAAATAAAAATGCATAGAGATTGTATTACAAAGAGAACCAATTATGCTCAAAAATTGTTATCACATCATTAAAAAACAATTTTGAGAACATGCTAATTTTAGACAGTGAGATCTATTGAAGTTAACAAATATTTTTGGAATCTAGAGGCCAATAATTACTTTTTACCTACCTACAGTATTGAACGAAAACCTAAATTTCCTGAAAATGAAGTTGTGATTTCTACCTGAAATCTATCCATGGACTTCCCAAGGGTTCTCTAGACCCCAGGTTAAGATCCCACTCTAAGTCAAGATGTGAAATTTTTGGTGATGAATGACACTGTTGCTGGACTGATGATGACTACAAAGTTTGCTCCAAATCTTTCCCTTTTTAAAAACTATTTAACAACACCCCACCACCCCGGTCTTTTTACCATCCTAAGGCTTACATTACATTTTCTCCACTTTTAACTGTAGAAAACCTATTGCTGATTTTTATCCATGAGAGAGGGAAACTATAAAATAGTATAAATAAATAAAACTTATTTCTCACTGCTTATAATGGCTGAAAGTATAATTTCACATACTTTCAAGTTGTTAGCTGAATTTGGCACCATTTGTATACATCACATGCAAGTCCCATGAAATATTTAGTGGCAGAAACCAAAAATGACATAGTAGAAGCAGCAATAGCTAAAATACTGAGATTCTTAATCAGACTGAAAATATATTTGAGACCATCTGTTACATTCAGAATTCTAGCGACTTAAATTCCATTGAATAATATTGGATATTATTTATTAATAATCAATATAATAATTTATACAAAATTCATTAGATAAGCTCACTGGCCATAAACTTGATTATTAAAGTTATACATATCAGATGTCACTTTTATTACAATGTGTAGATGCCAGACCATTTGACAGGATTCCCAATAATATTTGTGCCATCTATTACATTAATGCCTACACACTTTAGAATTAAGTAAATGCAGGTATCTGTCTTCATAAAATGGCAAAACTTTCAAGAGTTGGCCATCATATATGGTAATGTCAAAATCTTTCACAAAAGTATTTTAGTCATCTTTGGTTTTTCTTGAAGAACATGTAATATTTTGGAGCTCACAAAATTTGGAATAGAGGGCAGTGCTTTGGTCTTCAAAATCCTAAGCCAAAAAGATTGCCACTGTTTTATTTATATAATTTCCTGTCTTTCTTGCCATACTTAGTAGCATTCAGTTCCTAAATAGAGATTATACAAATATGGCATCAGTATAATGTAAGTGCAAGAAGCCCCTATTCACCTTAACTGAGTAGACAGTTTTCTTTCTTTCTTTCTCCTTCCTTCCTTCCTTCCTTCCTTCCTTCCTTCCTTCCTTCCTTCCTTCCTTCCTTCCTCCCTTTTCTCTCTCTCACAGACTTATCTATCCTTCAATCTCATGTGCATTAGTGGGGCAACTCAGCCTCAGTTTCCCATCAGAGAAAGGAATCTTTCTGAGCCAGAGTTTGAAGGTTGACTTGGAAAACTTGTTTTTGCTTGTAACTTTGAAAAGTTACTAAGCAGATGATCATAGGCTGAGGACTACCAGTATTCTCTTTTAGCTTAGAATTGCCTATGTCTCTATTGCAAAAAAGAAATCCCTATTCCCTGCATTGGCTTACCTTGTATCTTTGTTTTTCTCCTCCCCATTGCAACCATCTCCCTTCACACACACACACACAGAGAGAGAGAGAGACAGACAGACAGACAGACAGACAGACAGACAGACAGACAGACAGACATATTTGGGGCATGTTGTGTACGAAGTAATACTTAATTCCTGGCATCTCTATACTTCTTTAGCAGAAGTGTTTTAAAAGAATCAGTGGTTTCATTAGAATGAACCCCTCTGATCAGGATTAGATTTCCCTAAGTCTTTCTGAAGGTAATGCTTCAGAAAGCTTTTGTTTTAGAGGTAATATTCAGATCTATTAAAAATTATATTATTGTTTCGAGATTGGTGAAAATATATAAAAAAAATGAACCCCATGTGTTGGAAGTGTAAGGAGACTGAAGGAACTTATTATCATATGTGGTGGACCTGCCCAGAAGTGTGGAAATATTGTTGTAAAATTCAAATTTAGTTGTAGGAAATCATTGAAGAAAAAGTAGATTTTGAACCGGAGCTTTTCTTATTGGGAATCCTCAGAAAGAAATATGAAAAGAGTATAAAATATCTTTTAATACACATATTAACAGTCGCAAGGATTACTCTAGCGCAATGCTGGAAACAGTCTGAGATGCCAAGAGACCGAATGATCATACAAAAAATAATGAACTGTGCTGAGATGGATAAGTTAACATTGACTTTGAAAGACAAAGAAGATTCATGATTCTATATGGTGTGGAAACGTTGGTGCAATTGGTTAGAACGGAGAAAGTAAGGGGATTAAGAACTTTAATTAGAGAGTTAGAGCAAGTATACTTGAGAAGGAGTTAATAGTATATAGAAAATGATTATGTAAATATCACCACAGGTTGTTATGAATGTAATATTTTTAATGTTTTAATGGTGAGTGTGCGTCTAGTTTGTCTTTTTTCAGTGTAAGTTTGTTTTTTTAATGCAATAAAAGTCAATAAAGTATTTAAAAAATTATATTATTGTTACTATTCAGCAGGTAATATTTCTTGCCTTTATAGCAGTAGTAGGTAAAAAATATTCTGGGATCTACTGATAGATCTCTGAACAAAAGAAGTGCAATGGTGGGTTTCAAAAAAAAATCCTGCCGGTTTGGTGTGAGTGCATGCTTTGTGTGCGCATACATGCTTTGCACGTGCATGCACCAAATGTGTGCTTTCCATGCACACAGCTTTTGCAACTCATCTTCTGCTGCAAGCCCTGTATGTAAAACAGATGATGCCACGCAAAGCAGCTGAGGTTGCAAAGCAGGAAATAAAGGTCAGTATAGAGTCAGGGCAAATGGGAGGGCTCAGCAGCTGATCGTTGGAGTCAACTGGTTCTCTCACAGATGATCCTTGAAGCTGCCGGATTGGCTGAACCAGACCGAACCGGTAGAATACCACCACTGTAGCAGTGGATCTGTAAGGCATTTCTGACTCCCTGATATATCACAAAAGGAACAATAATCAGACTTCTTTTGTGTCTGCCCTCTAAATTAGCCTGCTGAAAAGATGAAAGCTTAGAGTTCAGAGGTGCAGTATGTGAGAAGACTACAACTTCAGTTCTGAGACTGAAAACAAATTCTTGATCTGATTCATAATTTTATAGCTCCCCGGAGTCAACATTTTGCAGCTGATTCCAGCTGGCAGACACTGAGTTTCAAGCCAGCAAACAGAGCATGGAATTCTACACCATAGTTAAAAATTAGTCATTGTCTGTTGAACAACCTTAAAGTATGTTTATGCACAGTAACTAATCACTCCCGGCTTTTGAAGTGCTGCCTGCTCACATTTGATGGTTATGGGTGATCCTAAACTTTCCTCCTATATTCATTCTCTTATTTCCCACCCCAAAGTGCATCTATTTTTCTCTTCCTTAACCATACAGCAAAAATGTATTCTTACATTCATGTTTGGCCATTTGGGGCAGGCCAAAGAATAAAGATGAAATTTCATAAAGTTACTATTAGAAAAGGCAGGAATTTGGAATGTTTAATTACAATTAGAAATGAATGGTTTGAGAATGAGGTTATAGTGCAGGAATTTGGGGACAAGCAGAAAAAATATTCAAATCATGATAATATTTTAGACATTTTAAAAACAAAACAAAAAAAATAATCAGAACAAGGAAAGCTATCAAGGTTGACTACTGATATATGCTGTTTAGCTTTGTTTAAACTAATCAAGCTGGTTTGCATGTTTGATTAGTTTCTGAGAAGAGGATTTCCCAATCCTTTTTAGAAATACCAGGGACTGAACATGAGAACTTTACCTCATGGTGTAGTCTGTGTGAGATATTCAAGAGATATGTAGTAGTGATATATAGCCATAACATAAAAGCCAATTTATATTAAATTTAAGAATTTGGAATTTAGGAATTGGCTTTTCCGCTGAATCCTTCTGTAGATGTTACATCTCAGGACTAAATCTTATTCTGAATTGACGTGCTCTGTAAAATAAAATATTAATCATCTAAAGAAAGAAATGCAGTGGAGAGATCAAAGTCAGCTTTGAGAAAGCCTCCACTGTCTTCAACCATGCCCTTATAGTCCAATTTCCAAAGGAGGCATTGTTGTTATTGTCCATCAAGTCAGCACAGACTCCTGGTGACTAGAGAGACAAGTTCCTGCAGTTCTCTTGAAAACATGTTTTTTTGGAAGTGATTTTGCTGATACATTTTTCATATGCATGAGAGAGAGAACAACTGGCCCAAAGTCACCCAGCTGGCTTCTGTTATGTATGCAGGTTTGAAGTCATTGGTTTAGTTTGAACTGTTCTTGTAAAATGTTGGAAATGATTGGTTTAAAAAGTGCGGGAAAACCCTGCACTCTGATTGGCTGGCAACTGCGGCTGCTAGCTATAAGTAGCAGCCGCAGCCCAGCCAAATTGGGTCTGCTCTGAGCTGTAGTCACTAATAAACTAAGAGCTTGAAGCACTCCGCGTCTGTCTCTTCATGCAAACTTAACACTGGCGATGAGGATGGGATTCCCCTGAAGAAGATGGCAATGCGGAACAGAAGGAGAGCGAGATGGCTGTGCTGAACACCCCCCCAGCCCCATTTGATCCGACGGCAGAAAACTGGGAGTCGTATGCAGATCGTTTTCAAATGTATCTGGAGGGAAACGATCTTGCTGACATTTCCGAGAAGCGGAAGAGGGCAGTCTTTCTCACGCACTGCGGTCCGGCAGTTTTCAAGATGGCGAAGGCATTGGTGGGAGCTGCAGACATGAAGGTAATGGACTGGCCTGACTTAGAAAAGCTGTTAAGAGCCCATTACGGGCCACAAGTATCGTGCCTCATTAAGAGACACGAGTTTTACCATCGTGATCAAGGGAAAGCAAAAACGTAAACGACTTCATGGCAAGTTGAAGAGACATTGGGGGTGCATGCGAATTTAACAATTTAGAAGAGGCCATGCGATCGATTTGTTCTGGGCCTTAAAGACAAGGTGCTACAGAGCAAGTTATTACTGAAACCTAAGATCACGCTGAAGGAAGCAATAGAAGAGGCCTCTTCAGCAGAAGCTACCAAGTCCTCAGCAGCAGCCATGAAGAAAATCAACAAGGCCACAAGCCATCCTGATGTGGAAAAATCCACAACAACTCATTGTGAGCAAATAGATTCTGAGTCAGACTGTAGTGAGGTGGAGGAAGGAATTTACAGACTCAGAATGGAGCGGAAAAAGAAAGACCTGGGAAGAAAGAGGCAAGATTTCTACTGCAAAGGTTGTGGGGGAAGCAATCCCCGCACTGAATGCAAGGTTTTAGACACCATTTGCCCCCGTTGTGATAAAAGAGGACACCTAGCAAGAGTCTGCAAATCATCCAGAACTCCACCCAACAGAAGAAAGTTTCCTACAAGCAAAGACAAAGAATTCAGGCCCAACAATCTCAGTGAGAAAAAGGGGCGTAGCACAGAAGCAAATGGGAAGAATGAAACTAATCAAACAGTAACTATTGGTCATTCATCAACTTTAAGAAGCAGAAAAGTGCATGTCAAGATATTTATTGAAGGAAGGCCTTGCCAAATGGAAGTGGACTCAGGCTCATACCTATCTATGGTGTCATGGGACACTATTCACAGACTTCTTCCCAACATCCAGAAGAAGCACTTCAAGAAGCAAGCATTGACTCTTAAAGACTACCAAGGGAACAAGATTCCAGTAGTTGGAAGAAGAGAATTCAATGTGAAATTCAAGGGCCACACCAAACGCCTACCACTGACCATCGTGGACAAGGACCACCCAAGTCTGCTGGGCCTTGAGTGGTTCAACCCGCTGGGCATCAAGGTGACTGGCATCAATCACGTGAGCAACACTGAGTGGGAAGAGGCCTTGAAGTCTGAGTTTCCAGAGGTCTTCAGCGATGGATTAGGCAAGTACTTGGTGACCCCTATCTCCTTTAACCTAGATCCCAAGGTACAACCAATCCATTTAAAACCCAGAAGGGTTTTTCCTTAAAGGAAAAAAATTGATGCACAATTAGATAAACTAATAGCCCAAGGGGATTTAGAGCCCACTGATCACTCCAGGTGGGAGACACCCATAGTCACACCAGTCAAGGCTGATGGGTCTGTGAGAATCTGCGGAGACTACAAGGGGACACTGAACCATGCACTACAACAGAGCGCATATCCAGTTCCAGTAGTGCATCATTTATTACACTCTCTTGGAGGGGGCATAGTTTTTGCCAAGTTGGACCTGGCACAGGCATATCAACAATTAACAGTTGATGATGCTACTGCTGAAGCCCAAACCATTGTGACCCATAGAGGTACCTTCAAATGCAAAAGATTGCAATTTGGAGTAAGCGTGGCACCAGGCATCTTCCAAAGCCTTATGGAAAGAATGTTACAAGGGTTGCCAGGGGTGGTGCCCTATTTTGATGACATTTTAATTTCTGCTGAAAATGACACTCAATTACACAAGAGACTCAGGGAAGTCTTAACTAGATTCAAAAAAGCGGGGTTAAAAGTCAAAGAAGAAAAATGCACACTTAGAACAGATAAAGTGGAATTCTTGGGTTACATGATTGATAAACATGGCATTCACCCCACAGAGGCAAAGGTTCAGGCAATCAAAGAAGCCCCCAGGCCAAAATGCAAAACAGATTTGCAAGCATTCTTGGGACTCATTAACTTCTATCATATGTTTCTACCTCAGAAGGCAACCATTGCAGAACCCCTACATAGGTTGCTGGACAAAAATCTGCTTGGGTCTGGGGAGGAAGGAACAAGCTGCATTTAACAATATCAAGAGATGAATCACGTCTGATGCTGTGCTGATACAGTTCTCTGAGAACTTTCCTGTTGTTCTGACTTGTGATGCCTCCCCTTTGGAGTGTGGGGGTTTGAGCCACATGCTTCCCAGCGGGAGGGAAGCTCCTATTGCATTTTACTCTCGCACCTTGACTAAAGCAGAGAGGAACTACAGCCAACTGGACAAGGAAGCCTTGGCAATTGTAGCAGCTGTCAAAAAATTCCATGAGTATTTTTATGGGAGAACATTTACTGTTGTCACAGATCACAAACCTCTTTAGGCATTGTGGCAGGGGACAAACCAACGCACGATCCTGTCACCAAGAATGC
The DNA here is from genome assembly GCA_009733165.1 of Naja naja. Classification (NCBI taxonomy): domain Eukaryota; kingdom Metazoa; phylum Chordata; class Lepidosauria; order Squamata; family Elapidae; genus Naja; species Naja naja. The sequence continues at coordinate 325,312,805 of CM019148.1, read as the reverse complement.
TGAGATGGACTGAATTTCTTGCTGCTTATTCATACAAACTGATCCACAGACCTGGTAAAGACATTGGGCATGCAGATGCTTTGAGTCGCTGCCCACTTCCTTCACACATTGAGGACCCTGTTCCTGAGACTCACACCTTTTTCTAGAAACTGTTGCCAAGCTTCCAGTACATGCTGCTCAAATTGCCAGAGAGACTGCCAAAGACACTTTATTGGCTCCTATTATAGGCTGGATTAAGAAAGGTTGGCCACTTCAAGATCTACCTCAACTCGCCCAACCTTCTAAATCCAGGCAAACTGAATTATCTGTATTAAGAGGATGTATTTTGTGGGGTAACAGGGTGGTTATTCCTGCAAAACTACAAAAAGAGGTTTTGGAAATGTTACATGAGGGTCATCCTGGTATTGTCAGAATGAAGGGATTGGCCAGGAGTTATGTATGGTGGCCAGGTATTGACAAAATGGTTGAAAACTGGGTTGCATCTTGTCCCAACTGTCAGGTAGTCAGGCCTGCCCCACCTCTCGCCCCCACACAGGAATGGGAATGTCCTAGGGGCCCATGGTCCAGGATTCACATTGATTTTGCTGTCCCTACCAGAGGGCACACTTTCCTTATTATAGTTGATGCATATTCCAAATGGCTGGAGGTTATCCCTATGGCATCCACCACAACTGAAGCTGTCATCAAACAGCTTAAAAGCTTTTGTAACTCACGGGTTACCTGATGTGCTTGTTTCTGACAATGGCCCTCAATTTACATCCAACCTTTTTAATCATATCTAGTACAACAGGGTATCAGACATGCCCTGACAGCCCCTGGGCATCCTTCGCTAACGGCTGAATGTATGGTACGATTTACCAAGGAAAAACTTCAGCAATTGGGTCCAGGGGATATCACTGAGAGAGTTGAAAAACTTCTCAGTGTTCAGCATATCACTCCCAACCCCTCAACTAATTTAACCCCAGCTGAATTGTTGATGGGTAGGAAACTCAGGTCTCCCCTTGACCGCCTCCATCCCACTTACTCACCCAACGCACCACTAGATTCCAGTAGTAAAATTCGCACTTTCACTATGGGTGATTCTGTTTATGCTAAGTACCTTATGGGTGAACCATTATGGATTCCTGCTGAGATAACCCAAATCACAGGCCCTCATTCTTACAGGGTAGAAACAGAGGATGGTGTCCTCTGGAGCAGGCACATTGATCAGTTAAGATCCAGATCACCTCAGGAGCATCGCTTTTGCTCCTCTCTGGTTCCCATAACTACTGCCTCTTCTAGGGGAAGGGAGGATTATGAGAGTAATCAGCAAGCAAGAATCAACCCCATGTGTAATGAGCTAACACGACAGGAACCATCCCAAAACCTGTCACAATACCAACAACCATTTTCACAAATGGAAGATTGCACATCACTACCTGATTTAGATGCTGACATTGGGTTGGAGATGGATTGGGAGGAGAGACCAGGTTGTAGTAACCAAACAGGTTCTACCATTACTACAAGTCCAAGTAAGGAAATGTCAGCAGACACATTTCCTCTCTCACAAGGTGAGAACATTAAAACATCTGAACCACGAGGTCTCAACGCACGTAAGAGCCCCACCTATTTAAAAGAATACATTAGATAGGTTGGGGTTTGAGTATGGACTGAACCTAGTGGGGAGGGGTGTTATGTATGCAGGTTTGAAGTCATTGGTTTAGTTTGAACTGTTCTTGCAAAATGTTGGAAATGATTGGTTTAAAAAGTGCGGGAAAACCCTGCACTCTGATTGGCTGGCAACCGCTGCTAGCTATAAGTAGCAGCCGCAGCCCAGCCAAATTGGGTCCATTCTGAGCTGTAGTCACTAATAAACTAAGAGCTTGAAGCACTCCGCATCTGTCTCTTCATGCAAACTTTATTGTGCAATAAGTGGGTTAACAAATGCATCTGCAGTGGCTTTGATAAATACTTTTTTCAGTATTATCAGAGAAATTATAAATGAATACAATTAATGCAACAGGGTGAAGTAGTTTGAGTGAGAGTGAGAAAGTGAAATGGTATCCTGTTCAAAGAGATAAAATTAAACTGCTTGATTCCCCACCCCCACCCCCAAACATGCTTGATTGTGGCTTCCCTTTCTGTTTGCTACTAAGGAGTCGATTCATACAGGTTGATCAATGAATTTTAACTGAGTAGGTTGCTTCTGAATAAGCAGTAACAGACATTACATGCTTTTTGCTGAGACCTTACACAAAAATTATGTCAGTTTCTAGTTATATGTATATAAATTATTCACTGGGAAGTTGATGATTAAACAAATGGGAAGACGTCACCTGAATGCACTAGAGAGCTATTGGCAAGATGTCATCTTTCTCAAAGCTTGAAATGGGTTATTATTAATCTGACATTTGTCATTAATTACTTAGTCAAAGAAAAATAATTGGCTTCACACTTATAGATAAAATGCAACATGTGTAGAGGTTTGCAATTTTTTGCTTCCATCTCTCAAGGCACCAGCTCATCTGAATTTCTATTCCTATTTAGCAACTCCAGATACTTTGGTGGATATTATAGAGCTGCTTGCTGAAGTTATTTATGTTGCCCCTATGCCAAGATGCCCAATTGCCTTACAATATTTATGATGTTGATCTTTGAGGCATCTCTTTGAGTGAAGGGAATTTTTAACTGTCTTATTACAGATGGCAAAGAGAAAAGAATATAAAATAGATTTTCCAAAATCCAGCTGAAACACAAACATTAATCCCAGGATGTAGAAACCAGCCAGGTGATTCATAGGCTATAAAGACATATGTCCTTCCCCTACCAGTAATAGATTTTAATCCCTGCTAATCCAATTCTGCACTTTACTGATGATTCATTTGTTTGGGACTTCAACTCTGTTTGAGAGGTCACCTCTTCAGTATGCCTTATAAGCATCTACACTTTGTAAATTCTAAAGGGTTGTATTTTATTGCTAAGCATGTTGCACTATGTGTAATTTCTGGCTCTCTTGCCATTACTTGCAATGGAATTGATAATTACAGCTGCCATGAAGTAAGGATGGTAAACTTTGACTGGAACTAGTCATTTTCATAGGATGAGCCAGCCCTGTGGCTGTTTGGCATTCAAAATATGAGACAACATTGTTTAGGCTACATTGATTTATTTCTTTCCTTTCCTACTGAAGACTTGTACAAATGTGGATTTGATGTCCACAAATGGCAGACCACATCATGACAGCTATTTGCATATGATTCCTATACCTATTTGGGAATACTACCTTCAAAAGAGTTTTAAAATGTTATATAACACCATCTGAACATGGGAGGAAAAAAACATGTATTTTATAAGTTTTAGTGCTACTTTACTGCTTTTTTCAAAGACAAATTTTAAACTTCAATGTTAAGGAACAACTTGGATTTAGAATTACAGTCACTGTGACTTTTCCTCTAAATATTTTATTAAGCTCCATCAAGGAATATATAAAAATCTGAAAAACTGCTTTATGAAGAACCCATATAACCTATTAGAATTATTACTATCACATCCATCCAGCATGAAGTTATACATAATTGTTCTAATCCTGCCTTTTGAATGTCTCAGTTTCTTGCTCTCACAAACCACTGCTAGGTTAATATGGTTATTAAGTAGAGAGAGACCGTGCATATTCTCACATTGCAAAGACTGTACATTTGTACACACAACACATAAGGTAGAATCTGCACAAAGTAAAAAATGCACTAAAAAGTTTTCATTCAAAGAAGACTACTGTATGCACAAAATTCAGCAACAGTGTGATTGCTGGAAATATACACAACCCATAAGAATGTTGGTGAAAAGTCATATCGAAGATATTTTATGTGACTTTTATTGGCCTCATTCTGTAATGAACAGAAGCACAGGATATATCACATAAGACGTTCCTTATCATCTTAGTATCAGTGACCTGGTTTGAAAACACAATAGACAATTCACTGTTGGATCATTAAAGGTTGTAGCATTAACTGTACAATTTTTTCTCCATCTATATAACAGAACTTGGAAGCCTAATTCAAGCCAAACAAAGGGTTTCCTGAGTAACATACTGTGTATATATGTATACAGACAGACAGACAGATAGACAAACTTATATACAACATGCATACATACATAGACTATACTTGAAAGAGAAATAAAAATTTAGATAACTAACTTTGTATGAACTTGGTTGTTTGCATGCATGTACTTCATTACCTAACTAGATAACATCATCAGTATTATTAAGTTTGGAGTTTATTCTGTGTTTATATACAGTAGGCATCGTGGGTGGATTTCTCCTTGGTAGTTTCTTGATTATGGTACTGTTTTCTGCTAACAGTTTGATTGTTAACAGGCTGATTGATGGACAAGATGTGTTCTGGTTTATTTGTTGTCTTTTTAGCTTTTTCTATTGTCTCTATTGAATGGTCTGTAAATGTGGTTTATCTCCATATGTCTATGTCTATTGATGGCTGACTTGTCTGAATGCCAAGTTTCCAGGAATTCCTATAGTTTCAGAAAACCATGTCACCACCAAAACTGGCAGGGCAAGCTATTGTATACAAGATGGGAACAAGCCCACATTCACTAGCACTAATGATATGAAGTGGACTATCTAGATCCATACCAATCGGGCTTCCAGCCCGGATTTAGCATGGAGATGGCATTGGTCGCACTGATGGATGATCTCTGGAGGGCTCGGGACAGGGGTTTTTCCTCTGTCCTGGTCCTGTTAGATCTCTCAGCAGCTTTCGATACCATCGACCATGGTATCCTGTTGCAGCGCCTTGGGGGGTTGGGAGTGGGGCGCACTGTTTTGCAGTGGTTCTCCTCCTACCTCTTGGGGCACTCGCAATCAGTGTTGGCAGGGGGGCAGAGGTCGACTCCAAGGGATCTCACCTGTGGGGTCCCCCAGGGGTTGGTCCTCTAGCCCCTCTTGTTCAACATCTATATGAAGCTGTTGGGCGAGATCATCCGTGGTTTTGGGGTGAGGTATCATCAGTATGCTGATGATACCCAGTTGTATATCTCCACCCCAAACCACATCAGTGATGCCTCTCCATGATATCCCATTGTCTGGATGCAGTATGGATTTGGATGGACAGGAACATGCTTCGACTCAATCCGCCAAGACTGAGTGGTTGTGCATACTGGCATCTTGGCCCAGTCAAGAGATTCCATCCTTGGTCATGGGGGAGAGGTGTTGCCCCGTGGACAGGGCACAGAACCTGGGGGTCTTTCTGGATTCGCAGCTCAGGTTAGAGGAGCAGGTGGGAGCCATGGCCAGGGGGCCTTTGCTCAGGTCTGGCTGGTTCACCAGTTATGCCCATTCCTGGACCGAGATGCCCTGTGCATGGTCACTCATGCACTTGTTACTTCCCGACTCGACTACTGCAATGTTCTCTATCTAGGACTGCCCTTGCATACCATCCAGAGGTTGCAGCTGGTGCAAAATGCGGCCACGTGGGCGGTGATGGGTGTTTCCCGATACTCCCATGTTTCACCCCTCCTGCGCAACCTGCATTGGCTGCCGGTTGCCCTCCGGGTGAGATTCAAGGTTTTAGTATTAACATTCAAAGTCCTACAAGGCATGGGTCCAGGATATTTATGGGAGCGTCTCCTGCCAATATCGAGTGCCAACTGCCCTGTATGAGCACACAGGCAGGGGCTCCTTGGGGTGCCATCTGCAAGCCAGTGCTGGCTGGTGGTGCCCCAGGGACGGGCCTACACTGTGGCGGTTCTCGCCTTATGGAATCAGTTACTCCTGGGACTCCATTTGGCCCCTGACCTTCACACCTTCCATCACGACTTGAAAACCTGGTTATTTAAACAGGTCGGGCTGTGCTGACCCCTTGGGGGGATGTTGAAAATTTTAAACTGTATAATGTACATTGGGGTTTTATAGTAATTGGGCTTGTTAGTATTTAATATTTTTTTAAGTAATTAATTTATTGTTAGTTTTTAGTTGTGAGCCACCCGAGTCCTTTTGGAGAGGGGGTGGCATACAAGTCCAAGTAATAAATAAACAAACAAACAAACAAACAAATAAATAAATAAATAAATAAATAAATATTACCTAGTTGGTTAATATCAGCAAGCAAACAAAGAAGTTCAGCGCACCAAAGCCTCTATAGTTCAACCATGAGCTACAAATATTCTCTTCTATCATTAATCAACTAAAATTTATCATGCATGTTTGAATTACATCATTTTGGTTTAATGATGAGTATGAAATTACTGTTTGGTTATTATGTGAATTTAGTATTTCGTATAATGTTAATAGTTCCTGTTTGCATAAAATTAGCACAAGGCTGCCAAGTTAGTGAAAATCTTTCTATATGAATTATGATTATTAACATTCTATAGTAGCTTATTTTACCTCAGATTATCTTCCAATCACATGCTATCTATGTGCCAAATTTTAGCAAAATAGGTGTCATAAATCTTTTTAGGGTTTCAATATAAACTTCCTTTTAGGATTCACACCTAATTGACATCCTGACTAGTTCTAGTAAGATGATAGAACATTTTAAAGAAATCCTTGGTCTCCTGTTACTGTCTTTTATAAATTGCATAATGGTGAGACATTTAACCTGGTCACAGATTTTATCTTATATAGAACAGCAATCAATTCATTTTTAGCTCTTTGGGATTCTTGCTGAAAATAGAGAGAACCTGGATTGATCATGTAATAGTACTAATACTGCAGTTGCCTTTGGTGCTTTTCCTGTCAGGGTGGAGCCAGGGTCATTGTGCCTCTTACATTTCCTTTGAATTATAATTGATCTCGGAGTTGGTCAGGAGTGTAATAGCAACTGAGTGTGGAGTAGCCACTTGCATGTGGCAATTTATGGGTTGTAACTTCAGGTGGGAAGGGAGGGAGAGGAACTCTATTGTATTGTCAGAACTGCAGCATTCTTTCTAAGTTGTTATATTAAATCCAGCCTGTTCTGGAAAATGTTTGGTATACTGGTTAAAGATTAGAAATTTGGAGATAAGATTTCTAATCCTGCCTTAAACACAACGCCAGCAGAATGACTTGGGACCAGTCCCCCTCTCCAAATCTAGTAAGCCGGCAATGGCAAGTGCTTCTGAAAATGTTGCCAAGGAAACTATGTGGACTTGTACAGGCAGTCATTGACCAAAAAGGTTTATTATAGACTCCATTGCTAATGAACCTGCTTTTCTTTCTCAATCTCTTTTTATGGGCATCATGCCTCATAAGGCATGCAGAAACCTAGATTTAGTTTCAAACTTTTGGCAATGAAGACTAAGAAAACCTTTTCCTGAGCACATGAGAAACCATTGCCAGTTAGGATAAATGGTGCAAAGCTATATATTTAGGATCAATGCCAATGTGTCATTTTGTTCTTTCACTCTTCAGATATGTGGAATGTTTCTTAATATTGCCCAAGGGTACAATTGTTTTGGGAAGCAGTTTAGCATTATGCAAGTGTCAGTGACTCAACAGTCTGTCTACAAAGTTCGGGAAACCTCATGTGCTAGAAAGCATTGCTGAGATATGCCGTACATCACATGGGGGAGTTGGTATCTGCTCTGATTAAATTATCCCTTTTGTTTGCTTTCATTAAACAGTTGTGCAGAATTTAGTAGAAGAAATCCCCACAACATGTTTCTTTGGCATAAGAACCATATTCCCCCTATAGGCTGTCCTTTTAATTTATTCATCAATTCTCTTATGCTCCCAGAATAATAAGAAAAAAACCCTCAAAATCTTTGTAAATGAGAGAGATAAAGTAGAAGTGCCCTTTAGAGTTCCAGACTAAAGTTAAATATGCTACAGTATCTCTGAGTGAATTTTTTATACATAGAGTTCCTTCTTTTTGATATTTCAACTGCATCATCTTTTTGAATGTGTTTAAATAGGACAAAAAGTCAGCAATATCTGATGATCACATAAATTCAATTCCGACATTGTGCTTCAATTGCATATATAATACTTGTAAGGAACAATGGGTTATACAGTGACCCTATCACCTATTCAGGTAAAGTGTTTAGCTATACTTAAACAGAGATACATGAAAGCTACTTTCTACTATACGATTGAGTAAAAATCACCAGGGACTGGGAGACTGTTCAAGCCTGCACATTAGGTATAGGACCCATGTCCAGGTTCTCTCGGCTCCTACACATATTTAGATAATCTATCCAAGAATAATATTTATAAATGCAAGATTTTATTGTTTTTTATAGTTTTGCAATTATAAGCTGCTCAGTCATTGATATTAAATAAATAAATAAAATATAAACAAATAAACACAATTCTTTAACATAATTAAATATCTTAATATCTTAATATAGGGTTTCCTGCCTAAGCAGATGGTTGGACTAGAAGTTCCCTTCCAACTCTGTCTATTCTATTCTATTATATCCTACTCTACACTACTCTACCCTACCCTACTCTACTCTACTCTACTCTACCCTACCCTACCCTACCCTACCCTACCCTACTCTATTCTATTCTATTCTATTCTTTCAGGATGGGGTGATCCTTTGCACAGATAACATACTTTATAGAGATAACATTCTTTATCTGTGATGAATTACCAGTAAAAACTATAAGTAATGCTTTGTTGGCTCACATTAAATGTTCAGCTGTTTTGATTTTCCATAGAAGTCAGCCAGATGCCACCAGAGGAAATTCTTAAGCAGGATATTAATACAATGCTCCCACCCCCTTTTGTTATTGCTTTCTTGTTGTTGGTATTCTATGGCATGCTGCCCATTCAAGCTGCTTTTGGATGCAAATTTTAGATTTGATGTTTTGCTGGAACATCTTTTAGCTGCCACATGAACTTACAATGAATCTTGAACTAGTGATTAAAATGCTATTGGTGTTAGATTGCTGTGACACATGTTTGGCCAAAGGAGTAGAAATATATGATCAGAAATGAAACAGATTGTAGGGGAATATATATTTCTGATAGAGGGAATCCTAAACCATGATTTTAAATGATTTTAAAATGAATCAGATGGAAGTCAAGGAAGAATTTGCGTTCATGTCTAATGAACACGAGCCTTTTATAACAATTAACAGAACAGTTCAAGAGATGGGTGCTGATTTGTTAGATTTCCCAAATACATGGTGGGTTTGACTTGGGAAATTCAATCTGTATGGCCAATGGTGGGACATCAGTCATAGATGGTTCATGACTGTTTGCAAAAAAATGCTTGTACTAAATTTGCAGTTGAAATTCTGGAACTTATTAGTAAGTAAGAGCCAGAATCCAAGTTACCTGAATAGAACTGCATTGTTGGCACTTTTATGAGTCATGGTGAGGACTCATAGACAGTTCAGGCAACAAATCAGAGCTGCTTGCTTTCCCTCCTTTCCACTCTGGTATTTCAGTCTGGCTATATCCTTTGCAGTGTCTGCTAACTTACAGGTGTTACTATTTAGCCTTCCTGAAATAAAAATATTCTAGAAATAAGAGCAGTCTCCATTTCTTAAAACCTGTCCTATTTGAGACTGAATTAAACAGATAAGTGTACCTAGGGTGAATGATGGATGCTAATAATAAATAGAGATAACAAATAACAATGTATGTGTGTGCGCACACCTGTGTATGTGTATTTTTCTTTAAACTGTGTTTGCTTTTATGCCAACATTGATGGGGTACCCCTTGAAACCTTTAGGATATCAATATCTTGCTCTGTCAAAATAAGCCATTATACGGTGACCTCGGCAAATCATCTGAATTATATCAACCTTAAATGTAACTTTCAGATATATACTGTTTGTGGCTGCAGCAAAATAATGCCTACTGCAGAGGAAAGTAGTGGAATAAAGGATTGCTTTGGTGCTATCATGGGTAGGGAAAGGAGGGAATAACAGCCAGACCTAGAGATGACTTTGAAAAACATATAAGATTATGGCATTCTTTTTTTCCTAAGGATTGTTTCAAAAATTTAGAGCCCAAATCCAAACATGAAGAACAGCTATAAGTGATAGTGGTTTATGTTTATTGCTCTTTTTACCATGGATGGGGGGAGGATGATGAAAGTAGCAATGAACCATTGTGACACAAAGTGCACTCCCTTGCCATCATGGTGAACACCTTTTTTTTTCATTTTGAAGAAAACCGTAAGTCCTATTGATGATTTTACTGCTATCACATCAACTGTTGTCACCTTTACTAAAAAAAAAATACTGATGCAATCAGTCCATTTATTTTTACAGTGGTAGGTAGTTTTATTTCTAGAGAGCTATTTCCACTCTTCACAGTCATATTTTAGCAATAAGCCTCAAGTAAGCCTTGCATGCAGTGCAATGACTGTGAAACTTCCTGTTCTGCTAATGCGGCCAAACTCAGTCAGACTGCAGCCATACTGTGAGTTTCTCCATCATTTCCAGGATGCTGCATAAGGCTGTAAGACCAACAGGACTTTATACTTAAGTTGTAAAGCAAATATATGTGATTACTTAAATGAGTGTATGTTACACGTGTCACTGTCTTTCACTATCTACATATTGAACCATCAACTCTCTCTTCTTTACTCTGGATTCTTATTTTCTGGTCTATAAAGCTCTACTCTTATGTAATATAATAACTTTTTACTTATATTGTGCCATTTATCCTACACTGCTGAAGTACTTTTCTGGGCTGTTGACAATATTTTAAGACCAATGTTGCTTGAAAGGGAAACACAATGACAACTTTGTGCTTGGGGGGGAGGGGGCTGATTAGGGTTGATGAGGCTGACAACTCCATCTTTTTTCACACTGTAGTGTTCAAACAAGGTCATTCTTTCAAACTTTGGATGACAACATTATTATATAAAGTACAATGTTACTCAACTGTATATAATTTTACTCTACGTAAAATGTAATTACACTGCTGTGAAAAGACATGGCATTCAGTGGGAACACTTTTGTAAGCAAGAGGTGAAGAATGAGGCTAATGCAAATGTTCAATACAGTTTGTGCACAATATGAATGTTTATTCAGACATCACTCCTGCTATGTTCACTGAAGCTAAAGATGAATATGCATATCATTTTAGCCACAATATAGAATTACACAGTTGTTTTCAGTTTGGCTGGTTTGTTTTAACACAGCTATAAATCCCCCAACTCTATTCCACATATAACTTGTTCATGTATTAATACTTATTTCAGGAGAAGACCGAAAACACTATTTGGGATGAATTTAGACTGGGCTGGGAATGAGAGATGTCCTTTGAAAATGATTAATAGGGTGTTTTCATGCCAGGGTTATCAGGATGGACTGATAGGCTGCACAGCTTTTACTAGAAAGTTAAGGAAATGTTCTGTTTTTCAAAATTGTTTTTGAATATGTATTTCAAAGGGAAGTTGGACTTACGTATAGAAAGTTTGAGAAAGATAGCCAATATTAAACACATTCACATCCCAAATTTTATGTACCCGCACACACCAAAGTCCTTCAAAAGTTCATATTGAATTGTAATTTTTAATGTGAGGGAGGAGGGAGATATTATTAGATATGTGATAGAAGACTGGGCACATTATTACTTTTCTACACTATGACACTTAATATTTCTTGATAAAGCTTTGCAAAATATACTGGGGTCAGTAGTATTTTTTTTACTAAATTATATTTCTTTTATTAAACTTAATCTGAATACAGATAGAATCCCTTGCAAGATTACAGTATGCACATGGGTATTCAACATCCCAGAGTAACCAATGTTAAAATACATCATATCTGGTAGGAAAAAAAATTCAATAAAGAAGGTGAATATACATCCCTTCTTCAGAAAATGCATTCTGAAATCTAGTGGCTCTTATTTGCACTTACAGAGTATTTCTGCAGCAATCAACCTTTAAAGAACTAAGGAAAGTAGGTCATTGCCCTAAATTTAAAGGATACAACCAAAGATACTGGGTAAAAAAAACCTGACAAGTTTCTTTATTACCATAGAACTATGACACTGATCACAGGGCCACAGTCACACTCCAAAATTTAGAGCATACACACCCAAAGTCTTTAAAAAGTTTATATTAAATTGTAATTTTTAATGTGATGGAGGAAGGGAGACATTATTAGATATGTAATAGAAGACTAGGACAGTGTTGTGACCTGCCAGCTGCCAGTGGAGCTGGAGGCAGACTTGGACAATGAGGAGGTTGGGGAGGATCTTAGGTCAGTCCTGGAGTCTGGGGAAGGCTCTAATGGAGGCTCTGCATCGGAAGCAGAAATAGGCCCAGGGCCATCTGACATTTCCCAGCTGCCTTCGGAGTTGGAGATAAGTAGGAAAGAAGAACAGCTGGAGCCTGTTCCAGATGCACATACAGTATATCACAGAAGTGAGTACACCCCCTCACATTTTGTAAATATTTAAGTACTCACTTCTGTTGTCAGCAGTTTAGACATTAATGGCTGTTTGTTGTGTTATTTTGAAGGGACAGCACATTTATACAGTTATACAAGCTGTATACTCACTACTTTACATTTTAGCCAAGTGTCATTTCTTCAGTGTTGTCACATGAAAAGATATACTTAAATATTTACAAAATGTGAGGGGTGTATTCACTTCTGTGATATACTGTATGCGCAGAGCTGTCAGGAGAGGAGAACAACTGAGGAACAGGGGCTGACTTGGGAAGAAAGGCACAGATGGATGCTGAAAGGTCCCTCCCTGCAGAATAAATAGAAGCAAAGGGGGACTGGTTGTTGCAGGAGACAATAATTTGTATTTCTTTTGGAAGATTTCCTTATCGTGGTTCATGCCTTACAGAGACTCCTTGCCAGGAATTAATTTACAGCTTTGGACTGGAAGCTCTTGGCCTGGCAATTATCCAAGGACTGATAAGGTCTGTTCTTGCAATTAACCCTTGGAAGTATTATTGCTGGGACTTTTCTATGTGTGAATGCCATGAATTCACAGTAACTAAATAAAGAGAGTGTTTTGGGGAAAAGGAGTCTGTTTCTTGGTTCTGCTAAGCCTGGGTCAGAACAGCCAGGGGTGACAAACTGGCAGTCCACAGGCCGGATGCGTAATGTGCAGGTGTCAGAGTTCCAGCAGTTACCCCAATTAAATCATGAGTCTCGAGCCAAACTTCCAAAACTTCGAAGGATTTACTGGAAGTTAACATGCCTGGCACTGCCTGGGTGTAGCCGACTCTGAGACACATAATTCATTGTCACTCTTGACTCTGGTTTTCCCCCATCCCCTGCATGTATCATAATTCATATTCTCCAATGAGATATATCCATAGCCAAGAGTCATCAATCATGTTCTCCAGTTATATTTTTGCGCAGCAGAAATTTCAGTCACCTAGTTACTATCTCTGAAAAACTATGTATGGAATGCACTTTTGATTTCCAAGCTGCTGCACTGCTCTTTCAAATTCCTTCCCCCCCTCCTGCCTCTCTGTTGGCAATTCTAAAATGACCATAGAAATGTTTTGAGTTGACAGTAGGCCACGTCAACCCCTGCTCCATGAAGACGAAAAATGTTGTGATATGTCACATGATGGCAATGTGATGCTGTGAGTTTGACACCTGTGGACTAGGCCATTAATTTATTTAACTTTAAGGTTAAAAAAAATAGACAAGTACCTGTACATGAAAAGAAAACAATTTCTCCTCTTCATCCTGGCTTCAACTACTACATGGGTAACACTCTTCTCAGCCCATTCACATTTCCAAGTTTCTAAGATAGAGTAAATATATTTCCTGTGCTGGAGATTGGAGATGCCAAAATGTCTTGGGGTCAGGACATTCTAACCCTAATGGAAATGGTCTGTCTCAGAGGGCGGGGCTTGTGTCCCAGTGATACTACGTGCGATCGGGAAGCTCCTGGATGCGTAGATATCTTCTCAGCTGGATGGTCCATTTGGACCTAAACCATCCCAAAGAGACGGTGAAGGGAAAGAGCACGTCCTGTCGATCCCAGGGACATCGCAAAGTCCCTGGTTGATCCAGGAGAAGCTCTTTTGCCGGTGGAAAAGAGGCAGCCATCAAGCTGCTGAAGCTGGGACAGCTCGAAGAAAGGCAAGATCGGATGAAGGTGTGTCGGTTTGGTGAGAGGTCTTTTTATTTACTTATTTCTGAAGAGAACACCCTAATAACTGGAAAGTGGACTTAAAAAGTAAAGAGAACAGTTTATAAGCGGCAGATTAAGCTTTTCTTAAGATTGACGGCTTTTTCTTCCTTTTTATTTCTTCCGGAACTATTTGATTTTAAAAGGGACTGGCTTTTCCTCTATGTAAAATACTCTTTTGTTCTGATGGTCTTTTTCCTTTTTTTCCACCAATATTTTTTTGGGATTAAATGTTTTTTATGATTTTAAGAACTTTTTAGAAAAGAGAGCAATATCAATATGCCTTTTCTCTTTTTTTCCCTTTTTTTCTTGCTCTTGAGGTGGAGGAGTGAAAGTGAAAGCACTGCTATTTAGAGGCTTGGATATATTGTATTCCTTTCTTCTTCATTTGTTTATCTATGTGAGCTGCATTCAAGGACATAGAGTTCCTTCTTGAAAGAGATAGTGGGGTGAGCATGACAGATTGTATACACAGGTGCCCATCTGTGAACTATTGATAGCAGAACTCAGAGTTGGAACTGAAAGAAAGAAGATTAAAGTGATCTTGAAAATATATTCTACTGGAAATTTGACTTGATATACTAAAAAAGGCTTGGACATCTGGTGGCAGTAGTTTTCTTTTTCTCTTTGGCTGGATTTGTGGCTGCTCTATCTTTTCCACCCCCATTGATTGAATTTTTATTGTTTGGATTATCCCTTTTTCAATTTTTAGCCAGGAATTTTCTTTTTCCCTTTTCTCTGCCTATGATTTGCTCCCCTTTTTCTTTTTCTTTTTTTCATCTTGTTGATTCGCCATTGGATTAGGTATATAAATACCTGAAGTCTCTTCCCCTTTTTTTCCTTTTTATTTTTTGAACTGGGAACCACCTGTTGTTGCTTTTGAGACCTTCCTTTTCTTCTTTACTTTTTTCTATTTTTGTATACAAGTGGAACCAACTGGATTAAGGTGTACAAGAACCTGAAGAATTTTTTTTGTTTCTTTAATTTTTTTATATTCCTTAATATTTTAATTTTTACTTTTTTCCTTTTTGTCTACTTATTTTTATTATTTTGGAGGGCCCTCTGCTTTTTGGGGCCCTACTAGGAAATAACTATAAAATGAGTAGAAAAGCAATAGCTCAAGCTCTCAATCAACAACTCCTGCTTCTTCACCATCTGGAGGTCAGCGATCAATACAGGCAATGTTGCAACAGGAAAAGGAAAAAGAGAAGGAGGATACATTACAGAAGATTTTGCAAGGAATTCAAATTTGACACACAAAAGTAGAAAATGTTGAAAAGAGTAATGAGAATATCTCCCAAAAAATTGAACAGACAAATCAAAAGGTGGAGAAGATTCAGCAGAAAATAGATAAGACGGATGAAAAAGTTGAAAATATTCAACAGAAAATTGGAAAGACAGATGAGAAGGTGGAAAATATCCAAGAGATGATGACCAAATATGATGAAAAGATTAAGAAAATTGAAGAGCAGGATGAACAAAGAGATAAGGAAATTGGAAATATCAATATCAGATTGAGTGAAGTTGAAAAAGACAGGATTGAATCATTGAGAAGAGAGATGGATAGATCAGAATTTTACTTGAGATTTCAAATGTGGAGGAAGAAAAGGGCGAAAACCTCGTTGGAAAAATGATAGAAATATTGGCGAAGCACTAGAATAACGAAAAGAGAAAATGATGGATGGAATGGATGAAGTGTTTCGTGTACATACAAGATATGCAATGAGGAATAAGCTACCAAGAGAAGTCCATATTAGATTTACTAAGAAAATTATTAAAACACAAATTTTGCAAATGACAAGAGAAAAAGACATTAAAGTATAAAGACAAAGAAATTGTGGTGCTGAAACAGGTACCAAGAAGAGTAAGAGAGACGAGGAGACAGTACCTCTTTCTAACCAAAGAACTGCTTAGAAAGGAATAAATTATAGATGGCTGATACCAGAAGGCCTTCTGTTTTCATGGCGGGAACAAAGACATAGAATTGACACGGTTGAAAAGGGCGAAAGAGGAAAGGAGGAAGATACAAGAAAGAAGAGCCCTGATTGAACCTCAAAAGGAGTTGATAGCAGTAATTGAAAAAGAAAAGGAAAGAATGGCCACCCAGAGCAATAAATCCCTCTTACAAAATCTAAAATGGAGGAAAGAAAATTGGTTACGATGAATATAAATGGACTCAATTCAATCATTAAAAGAAGGAAAGTATTTCACAAATTGGAGAAATTAAAATTTGATATAATTTGCCTACAAGAGGTACATATAAAAAAACATGAACACGTACTGAAACAAAAAAAAATTAGGAAAATTGTTTACTTCATTGGCACAATGTAAAAAAGAGGCGTGGTTCTATATATTAAAGAAACAATTTCAGCTGAATTAATTTATACAGATGATGATAGAAGAATCTTAATGGTAAAAATAATGGACAATAATACTAAAATACTTTTAATAGTAATATATGCTCCAAATGACCACCAAGAGGAATTTTATAATAAACTCTATAAAAAATAATTGAACTGGACTACGTTAATTTATGCATGATGGGAGATTTTAATGGAATAATTAATGAGCAGCTGGATTATAAATCACAAAAGCCACAAAGAAAGCTAGAAAGAAACTACAAAACCCTTTTTCAAATGATAGAAGAAATAAATTTAAAAGATGCATGGAGAGAGAGAAATATAGGAAATAAACAATATGCATTTTACTCAAACAGGCATGAATCATGGTCAAGAATAGATATGATATGGACATCAGCTGATCTATTTTTAATATACAAAAAATTGAAATAGAAGCAAGTATTTGGGCCGATCATAATCCAATGATTATTATTTGGAAAGGACAAAAGATGAGATCTAGATGGACATTAAACAATAAGATATTAAAGGAAGAAGATTTTAAACAGACTTAAAATATTTCTTTAAGAGAAAAACCGCAAAACATCAGAGTAAATCTGGCATATAGATTCATTAAAAGAAGTTTTAGGAAGATAAAAAGCTTCCTTTAAAAAAAAATCTGCCTGAATCATTATCTCTTTTCCCACATGGTTCTTTGCCTTTTTTCCTGTATCAGGTTTGCCTTTTATGAAGTATCTCCAGAATTCTATGGTGGTTTCATCGGTTTCTTCAAGGGCTTCAAGGGTTGCCTACTTTCGCTTGGACCTTCTATCACAGGGGTCTTCAAACTTGACAGCTTTAAGACTTGTGGACTTCAACTCCCAGAATTTCTCCTCCAGTCATATTAGCTCAGAAATTCTGGGAGTTGAAGTCCACAAGTCTTAAACTTGCAAAGTTTGAAGACCCTTGTTCTATCATATGAGCTTTTGCAAACATTGTGTTAGTCATTTGCAGCTCTGCTTCTGAAATTTATTGATTTGTTTGTTTGTTTGTCAAAGATGTAACAAGTATAAGTATGAACATAAATGAGAACAAAGGGAGTAAATACAGATAAATGGCAACAGTAACACAGGGACAGTAGGCACACTGGTATGCTTATGCACACCTGCTTTACGGACCTCTTAGGAATGGGGTGAGATTCATGGTAGACAGTTTGAGGTTGAAGTTGTGAGGGGTTGAGGCTGTAACAACAAAGTTGTTAAATTAAATGTCTCAAATTAGGTGAGACAAGACAATCTACTCAGCTGAATTTATGAAATGGCCTTACTAAGCAGAGAAGTTCATCTGGCACTAAGACTATTGGGCATCAAGCATGGGCATTTTTGTTCAACTAACAGTAAAAGTGAATTGTTGGATCAAAATACAGCAAACAATAAATATTTAGACTGAATATTAGACTGAAGTGACAATTATCACTTTGTGTTAATTGTAAGTGTACTTTATTTTACATTTCAACAGTGTCTTTTTCCACATCACCTTGATTATTACATTGAGACAATGGCCTAAAATATTTTCAAGAAAATAAAACAAGACAGTCTCAAATTAGAAGTTAATCTAGCAATATTTATAGAAAATACCTCTCTGGCTATTTAATAAAGAATAAAAACTGCTTCATCTGAGGACTGAACTAGCTGAGGGCTCTTATTCTCTCTCTTAATGTCATTTTTCTCAAATGAAATTGTGCTGCTTGAGAAGCTATTTTTTCCCCTGTCAAAAGCATAGTTAGCATAAAGAGAAGGGGCAATTTCAAGTAAGAAAAAGCCATGAGGAAAAAATGAAAAACCTTGCACCAGTGCCATGATCTTAGCAAAAACTAAGATGGCCATTAATTTTCTTTTAAAACATAGCATGGGAGATTCTATTATCTTCTTGTTGAATTTGTATGTCTGTTTACAAAGTACATACACATTCATAAAGTGTACTAATAAAAGAGAATATTTATAGCTCAGGGTTGACATGAGGATTCCTGGTGTTCTCTGGGCTTGCTTGTTTTCTTACAGACATTTCATTACCCAAACTAAGTAGTTTGCAGGAAAACAAACAAGCTCAGAGAACACCAAGAAGCCCTCACGTTCATAAAGTATGAATTTTGCATGTATATAGAATTTGTAAGTAATAAGAAACTATTGAGAATCTTTGAAATAAAACTGTTTTAAGGAGGTAATCACATGGTCTGCATGCTGCACTGTATCCAAGTATGAAAAATGTGGCCACCCTTGTGGCAAAATTTGGAAAGATTGTGACTCAAATTGTGCGTCATACTATTGATGTTTCCAATGTCTATTTGCTGCCTTACAAACTTGGTTAATAATAAATATATAGAAAAGCAAAATTGGAAATTCCTTTATATCAGGGATGTCAAATTGGTGGCCTGTGGGCCAGATGCGTCATGCACAGGCCATGCCTACCTTCAGCTCTCTGAAGGCAAAAAACCTGATACATCATGTGATGTCACATGATGCAATTGAGTTTGACACCCATGCTTTATATGTGCCAGTAGCAACAGGGTTGAGTTCTGACAGCAGGACTTTCTCAGAAGTTATCTGGAATTGCACATTCAAACTCTTCCCTGGCCTGTGGTTTAATAATTATTATTTCTGATAATCACCACATAACTTTTTCTTATTAATATGGATTGATGAGATGTAAGAGACAGGATTATAGAGAACAGGGAAAAGTATGGAATGAAGATTGGTTGTATTTTAAAAGATAGTGATAAATTGTTAATGTTGGTTATTTATTCATTTAAAACATTTATATAGCCGCCCATCTTATAACAAACTCTGGCAGCTTCCAATCAAGACTATACTTGCTGAAGATAATGGGAAAGGTTTTTGTTTTATTTTTCTGCATTTCTATTTTTTTCTTGTAATATATTTCTGTACCATGTATTGTATTAGTTTTATTTACATAATATTTAATAAAATTATTGGGAAAAAACATACACAGAAAAACAACAGAGTTTAGCATCATTCTAAGCTATTTTTTCCCTAATGCTCTAGAGAATAGATGAACTTTGGAACAGATGTTACCTCTGTACCATTTTGTTACCTGGAAAACCCTTCTTCCTACAAATTTTAACTTCAATTGGAGGAAGAATCTCCATTTTCTTTCTTGTTCTCTTTACTTCCTCTGAGCCCCAAATTTGGTATCTGATTTCTTTCTTGTTTCCCTCATGCCATAAAACTGCTTATAACCAGGGGTGGTATTCTACCAGCTCAGACCGGTTTGGGCAAACCAGTAGTTCTGGTGAGCATTTGCCCCTGCCCACCTGCCCCTGCTCTTTCCTGTGCTTTATTTCCTGTTTTTTGTACAGCTGATTCACACAGCAGAGTGGTTTGCCATGCCTCAGCTGTTTTAGTCCCAGGGCTGCATGCGTGAGAAGTGCACGCTCACCGAACAGGTTGTTACACCAGTTGAATTGCACCACTGCTTATAACTTTCAAAGGAACAAAACCTTGTGCATCTAAAGAGGGAGAGTTTTGGGAGGTTCTCTCATTTGCCTATATACTAGCATCTCTCATCAGATATCTATGGAGATTCTCAGTTATCCAGGTCATGGTTGTCCCAAAGGTGCTTTGAATGTCCAGTTGCCTCTTGAAAAAACCTCTCATCAGGTAGATCTGCTTGTATGGGGAGCAACTATAAAATCTAGTGAATGGTGGGTGTGTCACAAAAGTATCTAAAAATAAAAATTAAAGGAGATGTAGCTTGCAATATTTTCTTTATATAATGGACTGGATTGCTTAAATCAACTTTATCAATCTAATGCCCTTGAGATCTGGAGGTTATGTCTTGGCTACTCTAAATGTAACTGGATGTGCGTTTGTAAATTTAAATGTGAAATGTCTGATTAAGATGGAGGGCACACAATACAGTAGATGATGGAAATGATGGTATGGGTTTCTGTGCATAGTTAGTTCTCAACTAACTATCTCCAAAAATAGGACAAGGATTTCATAAATCTGAGATGTTCATAGCTTTGGCATAGGCTGATATTTTGTACTGATGGATAAGCGTTGTAATAGAATCCTTTAGCTTTCCAGGTTTACTTCTTTATAAGTTGAACACATTCCTCTTTCCCCAAGGGATCCATTTTAACAATTTCTCAGATTTCCAGGATTTTTAATGTTTCCGATTTCCAGGGTTAGCAAATGTTGCTGCTTTTTCTAGAACAAGGCTACTAGTTCTATGCCACAGAAAGGGAAAAAAGATCAATTTTCAGCTTATCGATCCCAGAACTGGAAAGAACAAACACAATCTCTGCATAGTTAGTAATTAGATCACAACACAGAAATGTGGGTGTAGATTATTTCTATACCACATGTACTCTCATGGTTAATTCTACCTAAAACTGGATTTAAGTGCTTATTTTCCAACTTGAGTAATACTGAACACATGCCAAGAATCAGGGGCAACCTTTTCACATTTCTGCATTTCCCCTTCCCTTCATCTTGAACCTCAAAAGAGAAAGCTGTAAAGTGTGTCCAAAATTACCTCCAGGCATACTGTCTTTAGGAAAAAAACAGGTAAAGTCAATTAAATATCTTGCAAAATCCTCAACTGGACTATCTGGAGCATCAAATGGTAACAAAATCCCTCACCTTCAAGCTTTCTCTCTCCACTTCTTCTCTGCCAAATGAGACTTCTTTGTTCTGTTCCTATCACTTTGAGATTAAAGCTCTGATCTTCTCTTTGAAAATAATGTCACTTTTTTGCCTTGGCACAGACAGAAAGTTCATTACACATCTGCAGTGTGACTGATGGCTTTGAATAGACATGGGCGGAGAAGGAAAGAACAAGCAAAGGTGTAAAACTCAAAAGGGACAAGCTGAAAGTTCAAGCTAGAAATGAAAAAAAAAGATAAAAAGAGTAAGAGTTGTTGTTCAGTGTAAATATCTTCCCATCATTTAATGTACAGCCATTGAAGATGGGCTTTTTTATTCCCTTGGTGGTTTCAATTTTGAATAAAGGCCACAGCTTAATGATTGTTGGAACATTCACCTTAGTCAAGCCAGGCACTTTGAATTCTGCCCATACAGATACAGATCAGCATAAAGAGATTTGGGGACAAGAATGCATTCCTTCTTCCTTAGTAGAGGTCAGGAAAATATTTGTTTTGATACAAATAAACTTTATTAGGGATTTGAGAAGATTGGCACATGGAGATCAGAAAACATACACTAGTGAGATGTGTGTGTCTTTATGTAGACTCATATGGGATTAAGCAGAAATTATATAATAGGAACTGTGGTGGCTCAATGACAAGAATGCCGTATCACAGTCTAATTCTGCCCACTGCCAGGAGTGCAGTCCTAACAGGCTCAAGGTTGACTCAGCTTTTCATCCTTCCAAAGTTGATAAAATGAGGAACCAGATTATTGGGGCAGTATGCTGACACTGTAAAGTGCTCAAGGAGTGCTGTAAAGCACTATGGAGTGTTAAATGTCTAAATATCATTGCTACATTTATTGAAATGCATTTTTAGTGATTTGGAAATATGCTTTATTTTTCTTTAAGCTGATATTTAATATGGGATGGTCATCCTATTTAAAATATCTTTAATAAAACAAATTTGCTTCAAATTTGTCTAACATACACATGCATGCATGCATGCATATATGCATAGAGGGGCTCTGACAAGACTGAAATTCTGCATATACAAATTTATGTGCATACAAAAGAAATTTGCTTTTTGTTAACTTTTCAAAGTGAAAACAGGCCCAGTACAATTACTGGTGGTATCCTACTTTGTGATCACACTTCCCCTACTCTATTTATCAGAGCTCAACAAGATAGTCTGCAGATTAGGGTTTTTTTTTAATGAAACTGCTGCATACATTTTTAATTGGGTTAAATAAACGTCTCATCCCCAATGAACTATTGCAAAATATTTCAATGCTGTAGTAACACAATCAGGGACTCAACCAGAGCCACATCCTGTACATATTTTTGCAGTAACAAACTTCAAATACTGAATACTCAAAAAAGGTGATATACTTAAAAAGGCCACTCAGCAATGAATTGCTTATTGGACCTGCATCCAGTGGTACCCACTGCCACTTGGTTTTCCCATGGCCTGCACAGCCTGTCTGGATCATGTGCCTCCCACACACCTCTGCTTCTGTCTGCTGCTGGTGTCACTGCACGAGGACAAGCCTCCCATGGCCGGCTGCTGCTCCAGTCCACTGCCGCTCAGTTTTCCTGTGGTTGTCTGCCTCCCTCTGCCTCTGCTTCCGCCTGCTGCTTGCATGGGTATTCAACTCACTGTGCTGCAAGGGCTGCGGCTTGCTGCCAGACACTGTCAGCCTCGGCCTCACCACCTCCTCTGATGTCCATGACCACCCCTTTACTAGGGCTTATTTTGGGGGTAGGGCTTATATTTGGCACATGTTCAAAAACAGGCTGGGACTTATTTTTGGGTAGGTTGTATTTTCGGTGAAACACAGTATATAAGATCAGGAAGTAACAATTAATGGTCTCCCACAGTCAAACACTGTATCTCTACTCTCCAAACTACAACACTATTGAATCCCATGTGATGAAGTCCTCTATTAACATTTCTCAAAAATGATTCTAGCTTTTGGAAACAGCCAATATACTTAATTAATTGGAAAAATAAAATCAAAGCAGTTTAATTTCTCTTCCTAGACAAAATAAGGTTTCTTGTTACTTATGTCCTTACAATATTTTCCCAGACTATTTATTTTGACATGCTGATGTGCAATAGGATTTTAACGTTGACCCCATCCAACATTATAAATATTGATTACATTCTCTCTACCCAATCTTCTCTATTATTTTTCTCTATGATCTTTAAATTCACTGGGACAGCAAATAAGACATAAACAGGGAGTATTGTATCAGAAATCACATTACATTATTGCTATATTTGTTTATTTTGTAAGCCTATATCCTATATATTAATACCCTTACTGCATGTGGAGCTTTATGTAACCACAAAGGCAACATCTAATTTCACATACAAATGTAAGGAGTTATTAGACTAGGACAAATATACTATTAGTCTACAGTGGGAGAGAAGACACTCTTGCGTCTCTTCTCTCTGAAGATTCTTGAAGATGTGGTAGCCCACACAGACAACCATGCTGGAGATCCTAAATAAAGAATATCCTATTATTGATGAAAGTATGTTTTGCCCCACCACAAAAAAACCATCTCATTAAAAAACAGCCACTGGGACAGGGACTGAAATTAATGCAAAAATGTGAACCAAATAATAGATATCTTACATACTGGGATACAATAAGCTCTTAGGTTTCCTTCCCATTTCCTAACTATGACAAAATCTGTAAATAATTTGTTTCCCCAGAACAGCAGTGCCCTTACCACTAGCAGTTGCCCAACATCCCTGCATTGGGGCTAATAAATCCCACTCAAGAATGGAGGGAAATTTTCAAAATTGCTATCTTTATTACGACTTTGAGTCTACTTTCCTTTTTTCACATTACTGAGAGGGCATATTAGTTAGCTATTACTATTTTGAAAGTGATCTGAGTTACACCTCAACATTTGCATACATGCTATGGAAAATTTTACAACCATCAAAACTATCAGACCTAACAGAAAAATAGCAAACAAATTTGCAAACCAAGCTGACATAAAAGTTTCAGAAACACATCTTTATTTACAAAGATTTCTTGCCAGAAGCAAGAGACAGAGAAATGTTTAAATAATAATTGTCTTTTTTAGTTTGCTTATCATGTTTCCAACACACCTTCTAAGGTCCTTTATCAAATATTTTCTCAGTGGAGAAGCACTCTTTGATAACTAAATGATTGTCAAAGTATAAAATAAATGAACACTGATGAAATATATTCACATAGTGTATTTTAAGTTTATTTTCCTTTTCATGATTGTCTATCATTAAAAAAACATTTCTCCCCACTCCACCCACCTTTGCAAAGCTTAATGGTATGTACCTTTGACTTTGTACTATGATTTTGTGGTCCAGGTAGCAATGGGACAGTTTCTATGAAATGGCCCATTTAATATAAACTGTGCAGGTGTGACCTTTTTAATGTTCCTTCTGGAAGAATTGAATTGTTTCCATTATCTTTCCCAAGGCCCAGATTTTGTCTCTATACTGAAAACTTCAAACCAAGGCTGATATGGAGTGACTTGTTCAAGGTTACCCAGTTGGCCTGCACCAAAAACAGGGCTAGTTTCTGGCAAGGTTTCTTATATACCATATTAACCATGGTATATTGGTATATTGACTAAGCCAACTGATGCAAAGGTACACTCTCAAAAACTGACAAATTAAATAGGCTAATATATTATTAGCCTAATAATTGTTTCTCTCCATTCTAGCCATGCTACCATCTTCTTTTTTAAACAATCACTTGTGACCCTAATCCCAAATAAACTTGATTATTACTTGACTGCTCATTGTCATCAGCCATTTTTCTACTTTTGCTTAGAAAAATGTGTGAAGCCAGTCTCTATATATATATATATATATGAAGCTTATATAGGCTGGGTTCTAAACAAAAAGCAAATAATTTATATAATGATGCAGTTTTATCAGTGAGAAGGATTGGGAAATAGAATTAAAAGCTAGCATAGGCGAGAAGGACTTAAAGGAGTCAAAAATGTTAGAAGCTGCAAGAAGTTATTAGAGAAAAGTAGTTTTTATTATTTATAATAAAATTAATTGATCGTGATATTAAGTCTCATAGCTAAAACCATGATTAATATTTTATCTATTTTTGTTTTGTTCTGAATAGATTATAAAACTCATAAATTCTAACTTATGTATGAAATTAAATCTATAAAATGGAAAAATATTAACTTCTGTAGCTTAATAATTGATAACAATATATATAAATATACACAGCAAAGGAGTCACAATAGACCAGTTGAAAGGCTTACCCATGATTGTAGGTACTTGGACCACACAGAAGGCACCTGTTTATGCTAACCTTCTATGTATCAACAATAACATTTGGAAGGCAACACAGTTCAGTGAAGGGAATATTCCTAGTCTGCCTAACTGTAACTTTTTCATGAATTACCATCTTTTCAATCAGACCTTTTCCACTCAGCATTAGAAATAAGGAGAAATCTTAAAATATTTTTCTGAGGGAATTTCTGGTTTAGGACTGTGTGCTAAACATCATTCACTTTTTCCTTCCAGGATAAAATGAGGGTATACAATGTTGAAAAAACTTCAGCCACTAGAAGTTCCACAATTATTTAAAAAACAAACAAACATAAGAGTCTCTTTCCCCATTGAAAGGTGCCCTGATCTCAGATCAGTGCTGCTTGCATATGTTCTTGATACTGTGGAATTTCTGAACATTTCAGAAAGCTAAGAAGATTAACCTTGCCAGCAAAATATCTTAAATTATGCTCCAGAAGAAAGACGGTAACAAAAATTTCTCAGTGTTTTCTTTAGAGTTGTAGTGAGGTGGTTTCCCACCAGCAGGAATTTCTGGATTGCTATATTGCAAACAGCTCTGGGATTATTCCTTGTTCTAGAAGCAAAGTTGATCTACAGTTGTGGCTTCTTCCCCCATCCTTCTTTTTACTAAATAGTGATTGTTTTTTTCTTCTCACAAGGAAAAGAACTCAGATAAGAGTTAAATTTGATCCATAGGAATTTCTTCCATAGGAAGGCTAGCACAAAGGAAGGAGAAGCTATCTGGAGGAATTTCACAATAAACACACACACGCACACCAAAAATTGATCCAATGATCAATACTTGACTCAATGACCCAATGATCTATCTAAAATAATCTGTTGGTCTTATCAGTGGCATTTCCCACTCTATGTTTCCAAAGTGCATTGTGTTACAGTATGTATGGGAGGAGCAAATTCCAATGTGAATCATATTTTGGGGAAAATAGAGTCTAGCTTATCTAATCATGTGCTATGTTCGAAGTAACAATGCTCAATAATTTTAATGGGTTATAAAACAATCCAATGTATCTTTATATTTTAATTATGTGCATAGTTCTGACTATAGTAACATCTCAAGATTTAAATGAAATAGCAGAGATTGAAACCAGATACCAGTAGCAAGCTTAAATTTGTTTCTGCATTCTATGTCCATGTTATGAGCTACAGCTCCTATTTTGAATCTAAAGGGTCTGGATTAAGCAGTTCCTTCCTGACTGCTTAATCCAAAAATCACTTCTCAATCAAAGTCTATAGACATAAAATAACAATAACAGTAATAATTGGTAAGCAGTAAATTAACATGAAGAGAGTAATTCTTCAGTTTAGTGTTTTGGAAGGATCTCTACAGTAGTCAAGCAATCAATTCAATAAACAGAAATAAGATTAAGTCTTTATTCTTCCTAAACACAGAGGATTGTGCAATATTAGGTGTTGGGAGATTCATAAAATGCTACATGAATAAAGATTATAACATTTTCTTACTGATTTTTTTCCAGGAAGAAAAAAACCCACTTGTTAATCTAGTACCATGTATCATTTGAAAACTGGTCTGAATGAATGGATGAAAAAAATGAATAAAACATTGCATTCGTGCTTTTTCCAAAATGTAATAAAATATTATTTTAATATTATTAGTGGCAAAAAATGACTGCATACCTTTATAGTTCTTAGATGTATTTCATCATGAAGGCCTTCATTTGAAACAAGACATTATAATGCCTGCATATTTAAAACATGGCTCATTTAATAATGCATAAATAGCATAAAATAATATATTTGTGAAAACAGTAAAGAAAGGGAACCTAAATTTTAAAAAGCTGCTTTAAATATTAATTAGAACAGAATTAAGGCTTTCATGGTGCATATTTTCCAATTTAACTTGTGAAAAGTGCTACCAATTAACCAACTTAAAATGCCCTGCTGCGATTCATAATGCAGGCTGTTATTTCCCCTGCTTTTCTCCCCTTTCCCAAAATGAAAGTGGAGCAGTGAGGACTGCCAGAATTATTCACCTTTCAAAGGAGGAGACAGGTATATGATCATGATTTTGTTGTCAGGTTCATCAAATTCATTTAGCCATCATCTGTGGACAATGGAACTCAGAAAAATAACTGGAAAATGATGGGTGAAATAAATCAAGCTTATTCTATGTAATGTTTATTTGCTGCAAGGCAGTGAACCTGTCAGACAAACTGGTCTTGATCATTGAGTAATTATCTAAACATCATTATCTTTTCCAATAGGCATTTGGACTCAGTTTTCTTGCAATTTAGCCTTTATTCATAAATTTCTCTATTGAAAATATAGATCCTCAGGTAACTACTGCTGGAACCTTACTATTCAGATATAATTGAATGTGGGTGGGGATGTGACACACAAGACTGCTCAGGGATCAAACCTAGGTCTTTTTAACAATTAGTCTATGGGTTTTGAAAGCTGTTCTTGACTGAGCTTATTATAGCTACTTTTGGTGAGGAACTGGAGGGTAAGGCTCAGTTCTATAATTATCAAGGGATTTGAGGTGGAGGGTGGAAGGATGGAAAGAACTTTATAAGAGTGTTACTGTGTCTTACTTCAGTTGATTGAAGCCTTCCAAGTCTTCCTTTTGGGAGAAGAAACAATGTTAGTGGAAATAATGATTCCAACTTTAACAAATTCAGCTACTGTCTCTGCCGTCTAGCATCAATTACAATACTTCCTGAAAAACACTATGTTGTGGGATTTACCCATTTGAGACTCTAGTTTGTTCTGATATGAGTCAAAGCTTGAGAGCTTTGACATCTCTCTCTCTCTCTCTTCCTCCCCCGCCTCTCTCTCTCATCTGTCCTGTCTCTTCAATGATTGTTCCAACTGCCCTCAATTATTGATTGCAGAAACACCCCTCTTTAACAAAGAGTATGATTTATGACACAGCACTGGGCCTGAAATTTGATAAAATCGGTTTCCCCATTATCAGAAAAGATACTTACCTCTGTTGAAGCAATCTCATCCAAGGAATATCCCTGAAGGCTTCCCACCTAACATAAAAGTTCTTAATGTAAAAACTAGGTTACTGAGTCTCTCCCTCCCCCAGAAAAGGAATTATTGTGCAGCAAAGACATTAGAAAACAGCAAAAGGTCTTTGGGTCTCATCATATTATGCAAGCATGCCATCTTTAGAATTTTTGCCATATAATATTTTCTGAGTAAGTGGGAGAAAATATAGTGATCTCAATGTTCTGACTCAGTTGCTGAGTTTGAGCATAAAAGTATTATGAGAAAGATGATTTTTACACAATGTGCTCTTAATTCTCTACCAACTATGGTCATTTGAGAAAAAATATTTGAGAAGTAACAGAATAAAATAGAATTTTCCATGTTGTCATCCTGATTTAAAACTGCATACACTGTAGTCATAATACAATACAGTTTAGGATGATTTAAGATTATTATTATCATCAACTAATTTATACCAGATTTGGAATTTTATTTTACTGCTTGTTGTTTGGTTT
>CM019148.1:325225638-325282944 GCA_009733165.1 Naja naja | reverse complement strand
TCAAAATGTGGAGGAAAGAAAAGAATGAAAACCTCATTGGAAAAATGATAGAAATATTGAGTAGGAAACACTAGAATACCGAAGAGAAAATGATGGATGGAATGGATGAAGTGTTTGATGTACATACAAGATATGCAATGAAAGGAATAAGCTACCAAAGAGAAGTCCATATTAGATTTATAAGAAAATTATTAAAACACAAATTTTGCAAAATGACAAGAGAAAAAGACATTAAAGTATAAAGACAAAAAAATTGTGGTGCTGAAACAGGTACCAAGAAGAATAAGAGAGGCAGGGGAGGAAGAATACCTCTTTCTAACCAAAGAACTGCTTAGAAAGGAATAAATTATAGATGGCTGATACCAGAAGGCCTTCTGTTTACAAGGCGAACAAAGACATAAATTGACAACGGTTGAAAAGGGAATCATTTTATTATGAATATATTAGAGGAAAGGAGGAAGATACAAGAAAAGAAGAGCCCCTGATTGAACCTCAAAAGGGGTTGATAGCAGTAATTGAAAAAGAAAAGGAAAAAAAGAAGAAGAAGAAGGTGCAGTAAGAAGGGGCACCCGAAGAGAACAAAAAATAAGATCCACCAGAGCAATAAATCCCTCTTACAAAATCTAAAATGGAGGAAAAAATTGAGTATTCGATGAATATAAATGGACTCAATTCAATCATTAAAAGAAGGAAAATTATTCACAAATTGGAAAATTAAAATTTGATATAATTTGCCTACAAAAGGTTTATATTAAAAACAACATGAACACGTACTGAAACAAAAAATTAGGAAAATTGTTTACTTCATTGGCACAATGTTAAAAAAAGAAATGGTTCTATATATTAAAGAAACAATTTCGGCTGAATTAATTTATACAGATGATGATAGAAGAATCTTAATGGTAGAAATAATGGACAATAATACTAAAATACTTTTAATAGCAATATATGCTCAAATGACCACCAAAAGAATTTTATAATAAACTCCATAAAAATAATTGAACTGGACTACATTAATTTATGCATGATGGGATTTTAATGGAATAATTAATGAGCAGATGGATTATAAATCACAAAAAGCCACAAAGAAAGCTAGAAAAACTACCAACCCTTTTTCAAATGATAGAAGAAATAAATTTAAAAGATGCATGGAGAGAATATAGAAATAAACAATATACATTTTACTCAAACAGGCATGAATCATGGTCAGAATAGATATGATATGGACATCAGCTGATCTATTTTTAATATACAAAAATTGAAATAGAAGCAAGTATTTGGGCGATCATAATCAATGATTATTATTTGGAAAAGGACAAAAGATGAGATCTAGATGGACATTAAACAATAAGATATTAAAGGAAGAAGATTTTAAACAGAAAATGGAGAGAGAACTATTCTTTTTAAAAAGAAAATAAGAAGGATACATCGTTTAGAATCTGGGACGATGAAGGCCTATACAAGAGGCTTGATAATTGATTATACAAAGGAAAATATCAAACAAAAAAGACTTTTAAAACATTAGAAGAAGAATATAAAAACTGGAAAAAGAACTACAGAAATTTCCACAAAAGATGTTAAAATCAAAATGGATATAACCAAACATAAAATGGAATTAATGGAAAAAAAGAGCTAGCCAAAAGATTAAAATGCTAAACAGAATTATTTTGAGGGGCATAAAAAAAACCAGGAAGATGGTTAGCCTATAAATTAAGAAAGGAAAGAGAATCAAGGAAAATTAGCCATTTAATAGATGAAGAAGGACATCCTTATTCAGGAAATGAAGGAAAAAAGAATATACAAGACTATTATGGAAAATTGTACTATCAAGAGAGTATTCAAGAAGAAAAAAATTAAACAATATATACAAAGGCAAAGTTACCACAGATACCTAAAGATATCAAATAATGTTAGAAGAGAATATAACAATGATGGAGTTAACAGAAGCCTTAAAGAAACAAAATACAGGGAAAGCACCAGGCCCGGATGGTTTACCAGTGGAATTTTATAAGACTTTTCAGGAGGTGTTAAACCTCCATTTATTAGAAGTTATGAATGAAGTCATGCAAGAGAAGAAATACCAAAGACTTGGTCAGAAGCTTATATCACACTTATACAAGGAAGACACAGACTTACAACAAGTTAAAAATTATAGGCCTATTTCCTATTAAATTCAGACTATAAAATTTTTTTCAATTTTGGCAGAAAGACTGAAAAGATACTTAAACAACTTTATACATGTTGACCAAAATGGGTTTCTGCCAAAAGACAAATCAAACATAATATGAGAATAATCCTGGACACTCTGGAGTACTATGAGGCACATCCTGAAAAGCAAATGGCCTTGATGTTTCTGGATGCTCAAAAGCCTTTGATAACATGAGTTGGCGCTTCATGTTACTACAATTGACACAAATGGGCTTTGGCAAAAATTTTATACGTGCTATTGAGACTATATATTCTGAACAAACCCAAGGGTTTTGATAAATGGAGAATTGACAGAGCCTATAAATATAAGAAAAGGGACTAGACAAGGCTGCCCTGTCAGCCCCTGCTGTTTGTGTTAACCTTAGAAGTGTTAAACAGGTGTATTAGAGAAGATAAACAAATAAAAGGAATGAAAATTAAAGAGAAGAATATAAGTTACAAGCCTTTGCAGATGACCTGGTATTTATATTAGAGGACCCACTGGAATCAGCAGCTAATGAAAGAATAGAAGAGTATGGAGAAGTAGCAGGATTGAAAATTAATAAAGACAAAACAAAGATATTAACAAAGAATATGTTAGTGAGACGGAAGAAAGAATTGGAAGAAGCTTTAGAAATACAGGTCACAAGTAAGGCTAAGTATCTAGGGATATATATTACAGCAAGATGTAGTACACTGAAGGAGGATAATTACATTATACTTAAACAGCAGATAGCGACAGACTTGGAAAAATGGAAAAAATTTACAACTATCGTTGATTGGGAGAATATCAACAATCAAGATGAATGTATTGCCTAGAATTCTATACTTATTCCAGACAATTCCAATCAGATTAGGGAAAGAGTTTTTCGAAGACCTAAATCGAATGATGTTGAAATATATATGGCAAGGCAAAAAAGCAAGAATAAAACTTAAGTTATTGCAGGATGCAAGATTAAGAGGAGGGTTTGCTTTGCCCAGTTGGGAACTATACTATCAGGCGCAAATTTGATGTGGGTAAAAGATTGGATAACACTAAGGAATACTAGATTATTGACTCTAGAAGGACATGACTTGCTATTGGGGTGGCATGCATTCCTTTGGTATAAGGGAACTAAAACACAAGGGTATTTTAGAAGACATATTCGAGAAGCTTTGTTTTTAAACTGGGAGAAGATTAAAAAAACATTACTTGAAAATTCCAATATGGATATCTACTATTGAAGCCTTTTCATATCCAGTAATATATAAAAAGGAACAAACAGTTAGATATGGTGAGATATTGAATGAAAGGGGTGAACTTAAATCTATGCAAGCGTTGGAAGAACAAGGTATAAAAATGAATTGGTTTTCATATTTGCAAGTACAATCTAGATTTGATAAGGATATTACAGTAGAAGGTATTTATAACAAGCAGATTGGGCTAGACAAAATATTGATGGGTACTGATGAAAAGGTGATTAAAAAACTTTATGGATATTTTTTAGAAATTAAAATGGAAGAGGAACAAGTTAAAGAAACAATGATTGCTTGGGGGAAAAATTTTGGATATTGATCTAGAGAAATGGGAAAAATTATGGTCCCAGAATTATAAAATGACAATGTCAACTGCTTATAAAGAAAATTTGTATAAGATGCTGTATAGGTGGCACTTACCCCGACAAGAATTGCAAGAATGTTTAAGAATAAATCGGATAAATGTTGGAAATGTCATCAGATACCTGGATCATATTACCATATGTGGTGGACTTGTTCGGATGCAAAAAGATATTGGACTAAAATCCACATATGGTTGGAAAAAATGATACAACAACACATAGACTTGAAACCAGAAATATTTTTTTGGGAATTATACCAGATATCTACAATAAAGAGTTGAAATATTTGATTGCAAATGTTTTAACAGCAGCTAGAATTGTATTTGCCAAAAATTGGAAGAATGATAAAATACCTATGCAGGAGGAAGTGATTAGGAAAATTATGGACTGTGCTGAAATGAGTAAATTGACATTTGAAATTAGAGAACAAGAAGATAAACAATTTTACAAGATATGGGATATGTTTTATCAATAGTTGGACAAAAAGACTTGGTAATGCAATAGATTATATAATTTTGTAATAGAAATATAATAGGCTGATATAAAATATAATGTTGATATATATAACCATTGGATGAAAATATAACATAAATTTTAGATTGAAAATATATCTCGTATATATGATGAAATAAATAGTTTAATTGTACACAAATAATAATTGATAAATACATAATGTTTTATTGATAATATGAGAAATTTTCTTTTTGATAAATTGTGAGTGATGAATATGAAAGGATGACACAAAGGATTTGTAACCAACTGACACACTGTATGTATATATGGAAAATGGTTTTATGGTTTGTATGTTCTGTTTGTATGTTTGTATCAAAAATAAAAAACCTTTTTATAAAATAAAAGGAAATGGTCTGTCTCCAGGAATAAAATATTTCAGAGCTGGTATGCATTCTGACTTTGAAATTGTGCATTCCTCTAAAAGATGTCATGAGAGAATTAAATAGTAATATTAAGAACTTCTACCATTTATATCTTTTAGAACTTCTGGATCACTTATTTGCTGTCCTCTAATGTTTGTCCATATTTTTGTAGCCTAGATCTGTAACCCCAAGTATTATACATTTCCATATTCTAAGGTGGAGGTTCTAGGTTCCCACAGAGCCCCCCAAAACATAAGTGTGAATGCTTTTGACTTCCAAAACAATGTTACTAAAATGTTAATGTGGTAAAAGAAGCAAATCATTAATGCATGATTGGGGAGTTTTTAATTAACATTTATTTCAATGAAAAGTAAAATAAAGGCAATCCATGTTGATTTTGACCAGAAAAACATGCATGGCTGTGCCATAAAGAGGGGGAAAGCAACACCACCATTAGCCAGAAGTAGCTTTGTCTGAAACATTTGGAAAAGCTAGGAGTTGAAATGATTTTTGTCATTTTTTACACTAAGACTTAAAATATTTCTTTAAGAGAAAAACCGCAAAACATCAGAGTAAATCTGACATATAGATTCATTAAAAGAAGTTTTAGGAAGATAAAAAGCTTCCTTTAAAAAAAAATCTGCCTGAATCATTATCTCTTTTCCCACATGGTTCTTTGCCTTTTTTCCTGTATCAGGTTTGCCTTTTATGAAGTATCTCCAGAATTCTATGGTGGTTTCATCAGTTTCTTCAAGGGCTTCAAGGGTTGCCTACTTTCGCTTGGACCTTCTATCACAGGGGTCTTCAAACTTGACAGCTTTAAGACTTGTGGACTCAACTCCCAGAATTTCTCCTCCAGTCATATTAGCTCAGAAATTCTGGGAGTTGAAGTCCACAAGTCTTAAACTTGCAAAGTTTGAAGACCCTTGTTCTATCATATGAGCTTTTGCAAACATTGTGTTAGTCATTTGCAGCTCTGCTTCTGAAATTTATTGATTTGTTTGTTTGTTTGTCAAAGATGTACAAGATAACAAGTATAAGTATGAACATAAATGAGAACAAAGGCAGTAAATACAGATAAATAGCGACAGTAACACAGGGACAGTAGGCACACTGGTATGCTTATGCACACCTGCTTCTGGACCTCTTAGGAATGGGGTGAGATTCATGGTAGACAGTTTGAGGTTGAAGTTGTGAGGGGTTGAGGCTGTAACAACAAAGTTGTTAAATTAAATGTCTCAAATTAGGTGAGACAAGACAATCTACTCAGCTGAATTTATGAAATGGCCTTACTAAGCAGAGAAGTTCATCTGGCACCAAGACTATTGGGCATCAAGCATGGGCATTTTTGTTCAACTAACAGTAAAAGTGAATTGTTGGATCAAAATACAGCAAACAATAAATATTTAGACTGAATATTAGACTGAAGTGACAATTATCACTTTGTGTTAATTGTAAGTGTACTTTATTTTACATTTTAACAGTGTCTTTTTCCACATCACCTTGATTATTACATTGAGACAATGGCCTAAAAATATTTTCAAGAAAATAAAACAAGACAGTCTCAAATTAGAAGTTAATCTAGCAATATTTATAGAAAATACCTCTCTGGCTATTGAATAAAGAATAAAACTGCTTCATCTGAGGACTGAACTAGCTGAGGGCTCTTATTCTCTCTCTTAATGTCATTCTTCTCAAATGAAATTGTGCTGCTTGAGAAGCTATTTTTTCCCCTGTCAAAAAGCATAGTTAGCATAAAGAGAAGGGGCAATTTCAAGTAAGAAAAAGCCATGAGGAAAAAATGAAAAACCTTGCACCAGTGCCATGATCTTAGCAAAAACTAAGATGGCCATTAATTTTCTTTTTAAAACATAGCATGGGAGATTCTATTATCTTCTTGTTGAACTTGTATGTCTGTTTACAAAGTACATACACATTCATAAAGTGTACTAATAAAAGAGAATATTTATAGCTCAGGGTTGACATGAGGGATTCCTGGTGTTCTCTGGGCTTGCTTGTTTTCTTACAGACATTTCATTACCCAAACTAAGTAGTTTGCAGGAAAACAAGCAAGCTCAGAGAACACCAAGAAGCCCTCACGTTCATAAAGTATGAATCTTGCATGTATATAGAATTTGTAAGTAATAAGAAACTATTGAGAATCTTTGAAATAAAACTGTTTTAAGGAGGTAATCACATGGTCTGCATGCTGCACTGTATCCAAGTATGAAAAATGTGGCCACCCTTGTGGCAAAATTTGGAAAGATTGTGACTCAAATTGTGCGTCATACTATTGATGTTTCCAATGTCTATTTGCTGCCTTACAAACTTGGTTAATAATAAATATATAGAAAAGCAAAATTGGAAATTCCTTTATATCAGGGATGTCAAACTGGTGGCCTGTGGGCCAGATGCGTCATGCACAGGCCATGCCTACCTTCAGCTCTCTGAAGGCAAAAAACCTGATACATCATGTGATGTCACATGATGCAATTGAGTTTGACACCCATGCTTTATATGTGCCAGTAGCAACAGGGATGAGTTCTGACAGCAGGACTTTCTCAGAAGTTATCTGGAATTGCACATTCAAACTCTTCCCTGGCCTGTGGTTTAATAATTATTATTTCTGATAATCACCACATAACTTTTTCTTATTAATATGGATTGATGAGATGTAAGAGACAGGATTATAGAGAACAGGGAAAAGTATGGAATGAAGATTGGTTGTATTTTAAAAGATAGTGATAAATTATTAATGTTGGTTATTTATTCATTTAAAACATTTATATAGCCGCCCATCTTATAACAAACTCTGGCAGCTTCCAATCAAGACTATACTTGCTGAAGATAATGGGAAAGGTTTTTGTTTTATTTTTCTGCATTTCTATTTTTTTCTTGTAATATATTTCTGTACCATGTATTGTATTAGTTTTATTTACATAATATTTAATAAAATTATTGGGAAAAAACATACACAGAAAAATAACAGAGTTTAGCATCATTCTAAGCTATTTTTCCCCTAATGCTCTAGAGAATAGATGAACTTTGGAACAGATGTTACCTCTGTACCATTTTGTTACCTGGAAAACCCTTCTTCCTACAAATTTTAACTTCAGTTGGAGGAAGAATCTCCATTTTCTTTCTTGTTCTCTTTACTTCCTCTGAGCCCCAAATTTGGTATCTGATTTCTTTCTTGTTTCCCTCATGCCATAAAACTGCTTATAACCAGGGGTGATATTCTACCAGCTCAGACCAGTTTGGGCAAACCAGTAGTTCTGGTGAGCATTTGGCCCTGCCCACCTGCCCCTGCTCTTTCCTGTGCTTTATTTCCTGTTTTTTGTACAGCTGATTCACACAGCAGAGTGGTTTGCCATGCCTCAGCTGTTTTAGTCCCAGGGCTGCATGCGTGAGAAGTGCACACTCACCGAACAGGTTGTTACACCAGTTGAATTGCACCACTGCTTATAACTTTCAAAGGAACAAAACCTTGTGCATCTAAAGAGGGAGAGTTTTGGGAGGTTCTCTCATTTGCCTATATACTAGCATCTCTCATCAGATATCTATGGAGATTCTCAGTCATCCAGGTCATGGTTGTCCCAAAGGTGCTTTGAATGTCCAGTTGCCTCTTGAAAAAACCTCTCATTAGGTAGATCTGCTTGTATGGGGAGCAACTATAAAATCTAGTGAATGGTGGGTGTGTCACAAAAGTATCTAAAAATAAAAATTAAAGGAGATGTAGCTTGCAATATTTTCTTTATATAATGGACTGGATTGCTTAAATCAACTTTATCAATCTAATGCCCTTGAGATCTGGAGGTTATGTCTTGGCTACTCTAAATGTAACTGGATGTGCATTTGTAAATTTAGATGTGAAATGTCTGATTAAGATGGAGGGCACACAATACAGTAGATGATGGAAATGATGGTATGGGTTTCTGTGCATAGTTAGTTCTCAACTAACTATCTCCAAAAATAGGACAAGGATTTCATAAATCTGAGATGTTCATAGCTTTGGCATAGGCTGATATTTTGTACTGATGGATAAGCGTTGTAATAGAATCCTTTAGCCTTCCAGGTTTACTTCTTTGTAAGTTGAACACATTCATCTTTCCCCAAGGGATCCATTTTAACAATTTCTCAGATTTCCAGGATTTTTAATGTTTCCGATTTCCAGGGTTAGCAAATGTTGCTGCTTTTTCTAGAACAAGGCTACTAGTTCTATGCCACAGAAAGGGAAAAAAGATCAATTTTCAGCTTATCGATCCCAGAACTGGAAAGAACAAACACAATCTCTGCATAGTTAGTAATTAGATCACAACACAGAAATGTGGGTGTAGATCATTTCTATACCACATGTACTCTCATGGTTAATTCTACCTAAAACTGGATTTAAGTGCTTATTTTCCAACTTGAGTAATACTGAACACATGCCAAGAATCAGGGGCAACCTTTTCACATTTCTGCATTTCCTCTTCCCTTCATCTTGAACCTCAAAAGAGAAAGCTGTAAAGTGTGTCCAAAATTACCTCCAGGCATACTGTCTTTAGGAAAAAAAACAGGTAAAGTCAATTAAATATCTTGCAAAATCCTCAACTGGACTATCTGGAGCATCAAATGGTAACAAAATCCCTCACCTTCAAGCTTTCTCTCTCCACTTCTTCTCTGCCAAATGAGACTTCTTTGTTCTGTTCCCTATCACTTTGAGATTAAAGCTCTGATCTTCTCTTTGAAAATAATGTCACTTTTTTTGCCTTGGCACAGACAGAAAGTTCATTACACATCTGCAGTGTGACTGATGGCTTTGAATAGACATGGGCGGAGAAGGGAAAGAACAAGCAAAGGTGTAAAACTCAAAAGGGACAAGCTGAAAGTTCAAGCTAGAAATGAAAAAAAAAGATAAAAAGAGTAAGAGTTGTTGTTCAGTGTAAATATCTTCCCATCATTTAATGTACAGCCATTGAAGATGGGCTTTTTTATTCCCTTGGTGGTTTCAATTTTGAATAAAGGCCACAGCTTAATTGGAACATTCACCTTAGTCAAGCCAGGCACTTTGAATTCTGCCCATACAGATACAGATCAGCATAAAGAGATTTGGGGACAAGAATGCATTCCTTCTTCCTTAGTAGAGGTCAGGAAAATATTTGTTTTGATACAAATAAACTTTATTAGGGATTTGAGAAGATTGGCACATGGAGATCAGAAAACATACACTAGTGAGATGTGTGTGTCTTTATGTAGACTCATATGGGATTAAGCAGAAATTATATAATAGGAACTGTGGTGGCTCAATGACAAGAATGCCGTATCACAGTCTAATTCTGCCCACTGCCAGGAGTGCAGTCCTAACAGGCTCAAGGTTGACTCAGCTTTTCATCCTTCCAAAGTTGATAAAATGAGGAACCAGATTATTGGGGCAGTATGCTGACACTGTAAAGTGCTCAAGGAGTGCTGTAAAGCACTATGGAGTGTTAAATGTCTAAATATCATTGCTACATTTATTGAAATGCATTTTTAGTGATTTGGAAATATGCTTTATTTTTCTTTAAGCTGATATTTAATATGGGATGATCATCCTATTTAAAATATCTTTAATAAAACAAATTTGCTTCAAATTTGTCTAACATACACATGCATGCATGCATGCATATATGCATAGAGGGGCTCTGACAAGACTGAAATTCTGCATATACAAATTTATGTGCATACAAAAGAAATTTGCTTTTTGTTAACTTTTCAAAGTGAAAACAGGCCCAGTACAATTACTGGTGGTATCCTACTTTGTGATCACACTTCCCCTACTCTATTTATCAGAGCTACAACAAGACAGTCTGCAGATTAGGGTTTTTTTTTAATGAAACTGCTGCATACATTTTTAATTGGGTTAAATAAACATCTCATCCCCAATGAACTATTGCAAAATATTTCAATGCTGTAGTAACACAATCAGGGACTCAACCAGGGCCACATCCTGTACATATTTTTGCAGTAACAAATTTCAAATACTGAATACTCAAAAAAGGTGATATACTTAAGAAGGCCACTCAACAATGAATTGCTTATTGGACCTGCATCCAGTGGTACCCACTGCCACTTGGTTTTCCCATGGCCTGCACAGCCTGTCTGGATCATGTGCCTCCCACACACCTCTGCTTCTGTCTGCTGCTGGTGTTACTGCATGAAGACAAGCCTCCCATGGCCGGCTGCTGCTCCAGTCCACTGCCGCTCAGTTTTCCTGTGGTTGTCTGCCTCCCTCTGCCTCTGCTTCTGCCTGATGCTTGCACAGGTATTCAACTCACTGTGCTGCAAGGGCTGCGGCTTGCTGCCAGACACTGTCAGCCTGCGCGCACTCACCACCTCCTCTGATGTCCATGACCACCCCTTTACTAGGGCTTATTTCGGGTGTAGGGCTTATATTTGGCACATGTTCAAAAACAGGCTGGGACTTATTTTTTGGGTAGGTTGTATTTTCGGTGAAACACAGTATATAAGATCAGGAAGTAACAATTAATGGCCTCCCACAGTCAAACACTGTATCTCTACTCTCCAAACTACAACACTATTGAATGCCCATGTGATGAAGTCCTCTATTAACATTTCTCAAAAATGATTCTAGCTTTTGGAAACAGCCAATATACTTAATTAATTGGAAAAATAAAATCAAAGCAGTTTAATTTCTCTTCCTAGACAAAATAAGGTTTCTTGTTACTTATGTCCTTACAATATTTTCCCAGACTATTTATTTTGACATGCTGATGTGCAATAGGATTTTAACGTTGACCCCATCCAACATTATAAATATTGATTACATTCTCTCTACCCAATCTTCTCTATTATTTTCTCTATGATCTTTAAATTCACTGGGACAGCAAATAAGACATAAACAGGGAGTATTGTATCAGAAATCACATTACATTATTGCTATATTTGTTTATTTTGTAAGCCTATATCCTATATATTAATACCCTTACTGCATGTGGAGCTTTATGTAACCACAAAGGCAACATCTAATTTCACATACAAATGTAAGGAGTTATTAGACTAGGACAAATATACTATTAGTCTACAGTGGGAGAGAAGACACTCTTGCGTCTCTTCTCTCTGAAGATTCTTGAAGATGTGGTAGCCCACACAGACAACCATGCTGGAGATCCTAAATAAAGAATATCCTATTATTGATGAAAGTATGTTTTGCCCCACCAC
The DNA here is from genome assembly GCA_009733165.1 of Naja naja. Lineage (NCBI taxonomy): Eukaryota > Metazoa > Chordata > Lepidosauria > Squamata > Elapidae > Naja > Naja naja. Next base: position 325,271,084 of record CM019148.1, on the reverse strand, counting down.
AAAAAAACCATCTCATTAAAAAACAGCCACTGGGACAGGGACTGAAATTAATGCAAAAATGTGAACCAAATAATAGATATCTTACATACTGGGATACAATAAGCTCTTAGGTTTCCTTCCCATTTCCTAACTATGACAAAATCTGTAAATAATTTGTTTCCCCAGAACAGCAGTGCCCTTACCACTAGCAGTTGCCCAACATCCCTGCATTGGGGCTAATAAATCCCACTCAAGAATGGAGGGAAATTTTCAAAATTGCTATCTTTATTACGACTTTGAGTCTACTTTCCTTTTTTCACATTACTGAGAGGGCATATTAGTTAGCTATTACTATTTTGAAAGTGATCTGAGTTACACCTCAACATTTGCATACATGCTATGGAAAATTTTACAACCATCAAAACTATCAGACCTAACAGAAAAATAGCAAACAAATTTGCAGGCCAAGCTGACATAAAAGTTTCAGAAACACATCTTTATTTACAAAGATTTCTTGCCAGAAGCAAGAGACAGAGAAATGTTTAAATAATAATTGTCTTTTTTAGTTTGCTTATCATGTTTCCAACACACCTTCTAAGGTCCTTTATCAAATATTTTCTCAGTGGAGAAGCACTCTTTGATAACTAAATGATTGTCAAAGTATAAAATAAATAAACACTGATGAAATATATTCACATAGTGTATTTTAAGTTTATTTTCCTTTTCATGATTGTGTATCATTAAAAAAACATTTGTCCCCACTCCACCCACCTTTGCAAAGCTTAATGGTATGTACCTTTGACTTTGTACTATGATTTTTTGTGGTCCAGGTAGCAATGGGACAGTTTCTATGAAATGGCCCATTTAATATAAACTGTGCAGGTGTGACCTTTTTAATGTTCCTTCTGGAAGAATTGAATTGTTTCCATTATCTTTCCCAAGGCCCAGATTTTGTCTCTATACTGAAAACTTCAAACCAAGGCTGAGATGGAGTGACTTGTTCAAGGTTACCCAGTTGGCCTGCACCAAAAACAGGGCTAGTTTCTGGCAAGGTTTCTTATATACCATATTAACCATGGTATATTGGTATATTGACTAAGCCAACTGATGCAAAGGTACACTCCCAAAAACTGACAAATTAAATAGGCTAATATATTATTAGCCTAATAATTGTTTCTCCATTCTAGCCATGCTACCATCTTCTTTTTAAACAATCACTTGTGACCCTAATCCCAAATAAACTTGATTATTACTTGACTGCTCATTGTCATCAGCCATTTTTCTACTTTTGCTTAGAAAAATGTGTGAAGCCAGCCTATATATATATATATATATATATATATATATATGAAGCTTATATAGGCTGGGTTCTAAACAAAAACAAATAATTTATATAATGATGCAGTTTTATCAGTGAGAAGGATTGGGAAATAGAATTAAAGCTAGCATAGGCAAAGAGAAGGACTTAAAGGAGTCAAAAATGTTAGAAGCTGCAAGAAGTTATTAGAGAAAAGTAGTTTTTATTATTTATAATAAAATTAATTGATCGTGATATTAGTCTCATAGCTAAAACCATGATTAATATTTTATCTATTTTTGTTTTGTTCTGAATAGATTATAAAACTCATAAATTCTAACTTATGTATGAAATTAAATCTATAAAATGGAAAAATATTAACTTCTGTAGCTTAATAATTGATAACAATATATATAAATATACACAGCAAAAGGAGTCACAATAGACCAGTTGAAAGGCTTACCCATGATTGTAGGTACTTGGACCACACAGAAGGCACCTGTTTATGCTAACCTTCTATGTATCAACAATAACATTTGGAAGGCAACACAGTTCAGTGAAGGGGAATATTCCTAGTCTGCCTAACTGTAACTTTTTCATGAATTACCATCTTTTCAATTAGACCTTTTCCACTCAGCATTAGAAATAAGGAGAAATCTTAAAATATTTTTCTGAGGGAATTTCTGGTTTAGGACTGTGTGCTAAACATCATTCACTTTTTTTCCTTCCAGGATAAAATGAGGGTATACAATGTTGAAAAAACTTCAGCCACTAGAAGTTCCACAATTATTTAAAAAACAAACAAACATAAGAGTCTCTTTCCCCATTGAAAGGTGCCCTGATCTCAGATCAGTGCTGCTTGCATATGTTCTTGATACTGTGGAATTTCTGAACATTTCAGAAAGCTAAGAAGATTAACCTTGCCAGCAAAATATCTTAAATTATGCTCCAGAAGAAAGTCGGTAACAAAAATTTCTCAGTGTTTTCTTTAGAGTTGTAGTGAGGTGGTTTCCCACCAGCAGGAATTTCTGGATTGCTATATTGCAAACAGCTCTGGGATTATTCCTTGTTCTAGAAGCAAAGTTGATCTACAGTTGTGGCTTCTTCCCCATCCTTCTTTTACTAAATAGTGATTGTTTTTTTCTTCTCACAAGGAAAAGAACTCAGATAAGAGTTAAATTTGATCCATTCTTCCATAGGAAGGCTAGCACAAAGGAAGGAGAAGCTATCTGGAGGAATTTCACAATAAACACACACACGCACACCAAAAATTGATCCAATGATCAATACTTGACTCAATGACCCAATGATCTATCTAAAATAATCTGTTGGTCTTATCAGTGGCATTTCCCACTCTATGTTTCCAAGAAGTGCATTGTGTTACAGTATGTATGGGAAGAGGAGCAAATTCCAATGTGAATCATATTTTGGGGAAAAATAGAGTCTAGCTTATCTAATCATGTGCTATGTTCGAAGTAACAATGCTCAATAATTTTAATGGGTTATAAAACAATCCAATGTATCTTTATATTTTAATTATGTGCATAGTTCTGACTATAGTAACATCTCAAGATTTAAATGAAATAGCAGAGATTGAAACCAGATACCAGTAGCAAGCTTAAATTTGTTTCTGCATTCTATGTCCATGTTATGAGCTACAGCTCCTATTTTGAATCTAAAGGGTCTGGATTAAGCAGTTCCTTCCTGACTGCTTAATCCAAAAATCACTTCTCAATCAAAGTCTATAGACATAAAAATAACAATAACAGTAATAATTGGTAAGCAGTAAATTAACATGAAGAGAGTAATTCTTCAGTTTAGTATTTTGGAAGGATCTCTACAGTAGTCAAGCAATCAATTCAATAAACAGAAATAAGATTAAGTCTTTATTCTTCCTAAACACAGAGGATTGTGCAATATTAGGTGTTGGGAGATTCATAAAATGCTACATGAATAAAGATTATAACATTTTCTTACTGATTTTTTCCAGGAAGAAAAAACCCACTTGTTAATCTAGTACCATGTATCGTTTGAAAACTGGTCTGAATGAATGGATGAAAAAAATGAATAAAACATTGCATTCGTGCTTTTTCCAAAATGTAATAAAATATTATTTTAATATTATTAGTGGCAAAAAATGACTGCATACCTTTATAGTTCTTAGATGTATTTCATCATGAAGGCCTTCATTTGAAACAAGACATTATAATGCCTGCATATTTAAAACATGGCTCATTTAATAATGCATAAATAGCATAAAATAATATATTTGTGAAAACAGTAAAGAAAGGGAACCTAGAATTTTAAAAAGCTGCTTTAAATATTAATTAGAACAGAATTAAGGCTTTCATGGTGCATATTTTCCAATTTAACTTGTGAAAAGTGCTACCAATTAACCAACTTAAAATGCCCTGCTGCGATTCATAATGCAGGCTGTTATTTCCCCTGCTTTTTCTCCCCTTTCCCAAAATGAAAGTGGAGCAGTGAGGACTGCCAGAATTATTCACCTTTCCAAAGGAGGAGACAGGTATATGATCATGATTTTGTTGTCAGGTTCATCAAATTCATTTAGCCATCATCTGTGGACAATGGAACTCAGAAAAAATAACTGGAAAATGATGGGTGAAATAAATCAAGCTTATTCTATGTAATGTTTATTTGCTGCAAGGCAGTGAACCTGTCAGACAAACTGGTCTTGATCATTGAGTAATTATCTAAACATCATTATCTTTTCCAATAGGCATTTGGACTCAGTTTTCTTGCAATTTAGCCTTTATTCATAAATTTCTCTATTGAAAATATAGATCCTCAGGTAACTACTGCTGGAACCTTACTATTCAGATATAATTGAATGTGGGTGGGGATGTGACACACAAGACTGCTCAGGGATCAAACCTAGGTCTTTTTAACAATTAGTCTATGGGTTTTGAAAGCTGTTCTTGACTGAGCTTATTATAGCTACTTTTGGTGAGGAACTGGAGGGTAAGGCTCAGTTCTATAATTATCAAGGGATTTGAGGGTGGAGGGTGGAAGGATGGAAAGAACTTTATAAGAGTGTTACTGTGTCTTACTTCAGTTGATTGAAGCCTTCCAAGTCTTCCTTTTGGGAGAAGAAACAATGTTAGTGGAAATAATGATTCCAACTTTAACAAATTCAGCTACTGTCTCTGCCGTCTAGCATCAATTACAATACTTCCTGAAAAACACTATGTTGTGTTGGATTTACCCATTTGAGACTCTAGTTTGTTCTGATATGAGTCAAAGCTTGAGAGAGCTTTGACATCTCTCTCTCTCTCCATCTCTTCCTCCCCCGCCCTCTCTCTCTCATCTGTCCTGTCTCTTCAATGAAGAATTGTTCCAACTGCCCTCAATTATTGATTGCAGAAACACCCCTCTTTAACAAAAGAGTATGATTTATGACATAGCACTGGGCCTGAAATTTGATAAAATCGGTTTCCCCATTATCAGAAAAGATACTTACCTCTGTTGAAGCAATCTCATCCAAGGAATATCCCTGAAGGCTTCCCACCTTAACATAAAAGTTCTTAATGTAAAAACTAGGTTACTGAGTCTCTCCCCTCCCCCCAGAAAAGGGAATTATTGTGCAGCAAAGACATTAGAAAAACAGCAAAAGGTCTTTGGGTCTCATCATATTATGCAAGCATGCCATCTTTAGAATTTTTGCCATATAATATTTTCTGAGTAAGTGGGAGAAAATATAGTGATCTCAATGTTCTGACTCAGTTGCTGAGTTTGAGCATAAAGTATTATGAGAAAGATGATTTTTACACAATGTGCTCTTAATTCTCTACCAACTATGGTCATTTTGAGAAAAAATATTTGAGAAGTAACAGAATAAAATACAGAATTTTCCATGTTGTCATCCTGATTTAAAACTGCATACACTGTAGTCATAATACAATACAGTTTAGGATGATTTAAGATTATTATTATCATCAACTAATTTATACCAGATTTGGAATTTTATTTTACTGCTTGTTGTTTGGTTTGGATGAAAGAATGGATATTGCAGATATCAAGAAACTTTTAAATAGAAGTTTTGAATGGCATGGATACTTATGATATGCTAAAGTTAAAATTAATGTGGACTTTAAAAATAATTTTATCAGTCATGTCATATTGATAATATGGAATAGATATAAACCCAGGTTGTGTCCAAAAACATTTTTATGAATCTCAGATCATGAAGAATATCATAGAAGAGAACTGGCAGAGATAATTGGTTGAGGTACTAGGATTTGTTGACAAGCTATCAAGGGAAGTTTAAAATCAAATTGAGAAAAAATTAATAGCAGAAAAATATAGCTGTCAATGTTTGTCTTATTTATGGTTATCTGAAAGATTTAAAATAGATTAAAAGACTTACAGCATGAAACAAACTAAGATAGAATTTGAAATGCAATTTTGCATGGTGATGAACACATATTCATTAAAATGTATCAATTTTATTGAAATTTAACTTAGAGGAAGAGTGTGTTAAATAGCAATAACATTTAGACTCATACACCACTCTACAGTGGTTTATAGCACTGCCTGAGCAATTTACAGAGTCAGCATATTGTCCCCAACAATCTGGATCCTCTTTTGCTGACCTCGGAAGGATGCAAGGCTGAATCAACCTTGAGCCTGTCAGGATCAAACTCTTGGCTGTGGGCAGAATTAGCCTGCAACACTGCAATCTAACCAGGGGTGGAATTCTACTGGTTCGGCCCAGTTTGGGTGAACTGGTAGCTCCAAGGATCAGCTGGGAGCAAACCAGTTTGGTTTGCTCCAACGATCTGCTGTTGGGCCCACCTGCCCATCCAGGCTCTAGGCTGTGCTTTATATCCTGTTTTTCAAGTTCAACTGATTCATGCGACACAGCCCACTGTGCACTGTACACTGTTTAATACATAGGAATTGCCGGAGAAGGTCAGTACCAAATGCTCTGCGTGCTTGCAAAGTGTGCACTCACCAAACTGGTTGTTACACTGGTTGAATCACACCACTGATTCTCTCCATTGTACCACTACCACTTCTTAAAGAATATATGACACAGTGGGCTAGGAATTTTGGTTACAATATACAGGTGGCTTAATGGGTTAAAAAGATTGAAATTTGCACTTTTGCAACTTTTATGTGTTATGATCTCAAAGATAACACATAAATAGTAAAATGATGTATCATTGCTACCTGATGCCAGATAAATTATCTAGAATGTATATTGTATGTTGGAAATGTGAACAACAGGAAGGAGCATTTTGTCATGTTTTGTTGACATCTAGAAAAGCTTAAAAACTGGATTCAAATGCATTGGATTTTAAAGATCAATATTCAATTGAAGCCAGAACTTTTTCTTTTAAGTCTAATGGATAAACAGTTAATAAAAAAGCCGAGGAAGATTATTTTAGCTTATAATTATTGTGATGAAATTACTATATGTTCAGAGATGGTAAGATTTGACATTATGGAATGGTTGATGAAATTCATAGACTTTCCTGAAATGGATAAATTTATTTCATTGATTAGGGAAAAGACATTGTCTACATTTATTGCTGACTAGAAGCCTCTTATAAACTTTTTGTGTAAAAATAAAAATAGAATAGAATAGAATAGAACAGAACAGAACAGAACAGAACAGAACAGAATAGAATAGAACTCTTTATTGGCCAAGTGTGATTGGACACACAAGGAATTTGTCTTGGTGCAGGGAATTATTTGTTTAGCAGAGTGATGGCGTTTGGTGAAAAACTGTCCTTGTGTCTAATTGTTTTGGTGTGCAGTGCTCTATAGCGTCATTTTGAGGGTAGGAGTTGAAACAGTTTATGTCCAGGATGTGAGGGGTCTGTAAATATTTTCACAGCTGTCTTTTTGACTCGTGCAGTATACAGGTCCTCGATTGAAGGCAGGTTGGTAGTAATTGTTTTTTTCTGCAGTCCTAATTACTCTTTGAAGTCTGTGTCTCTTGTTGGGTTGCAGAACCAAACCAGACAGTTATAGAGGTGCAGATGACAGACTCAATAATTCCTTTGTAGAACTGTATCAACAGCTCCTTGGGCAGTTTGAGTTTTCTGAGTTGGCGCAGAAAGAACATTCTTTGTTGTGCTTTTTTGATAACATTTTTGATGTTAGTTGTCCATTTTAGGTCTTGTGATGTGATAGAACCTAGAAATTTGAAGGTCTCTACTGTTGATACTGTGTTGTCTAGTATTGTAAGAGGTGGTAGTATGATAGGATTTCTCCTAAAGTCTACCAACATTTCTATGGTTTTGAGTGTGTTCAGTTCCAGATTGTTCTGGTACACCACAAGACAAGTTGTACAACCTCCTGTCTGTATGCGGATTCGCTGTTGTCTTGAATGAGACCAATCACTGTTGTATCATCTGCAAACTTCAGTATTTTAACAGATGGATCATTTGAGATGCAGTCATTGGTAAATAGGGAGAAGAGAAGTGGAGAAAGCACACAGCCTTGGGGGGGGCATGTGCTAATTGTACATGTATCAGATGTGATTCTGCCTAGCTTCACCTGCTAGGTGAAGCTGTCTGTTAGGAAGCTTATGATCCACTTACAAGTGTGTTGGGGTATTGCTAACTGGTTTAGTTTAGTTAGAAGAATGTCTGGAATGATGGTATTGAATGCTGAAATGAAGTCTACAAAGAGGACTCTTGCATAGGTATTTGGAGATTCAAGGTGTTGTAGGATGTAGCACAGAGCCATGTTAACAGCATCATCTGTCGATCTATTTGCTTAGTATGCAAACTGCATGGGATCTAACAGCAGATACATGATGGTTTTCAGGTAGGCCAGCACTAGCCTTTCAAACATTTTCATAACTACAGATGTTAGAGCAACTGGTCTGTAGTCATTGGCACTGGGATGATAGTAGAGCATTTGAAGCAAGAAAGAACATAGCACATCTCTAGTGATTTATTGAAGATTCGGGTGAACATTCTTGTCTGGCTCTTGTGCTTTTCCTGGCTTTCGTTGGTGAAATAGATCTTGCACTTCTTTCTCTGTGATCAGCAGAGGTTGTGAACCCAATGGGTTGGGGTCAGTTGTAGGAGAATGTGATTTATAGCTTTGATGTTTAGATAGGATGTATTAAAGAAAGAATACCTCCAGCAAGACTGGCAAAAATAAACAATAAACTCTCCCCCATTTGCTGGAAGTGTAACAAGGAAAGAGGAACGTATTACCATGTATGGTGGAGTTGCAATCAGGCCCAAGAATATTGGGAAAAAAATATGTAAATTGTTACAGGAAATACGTGAAGTGGAAATACACTTCAAATCAGAATTTTTCTACTAGGAATTAACCCAAAAGAAAGTATCTATTTAATGATCCATATTATTATGGGCAGGAGGATGGCATTTGCGCAAAAATGGAAAAACACAGATACTCCAACTGAAGCGGAATTAATGAGAAAGATTATTTTGTGTGCAGAAATGGACAAACTAACAAAGGAGATTAAAAATAAAGAAGAAACGGACTATTACAAAATATGGAACAATTTCTATGGATGGCTAGACAGAAGAAAGACCTAGTAACTTCTAGAATTGGACTTAACAAATGATGGACAATGAGTGAAGTGAGCTTAGTGGTGCCAGGTCAAATGTAATGTATGTATGTTTATGTCTATGTTTGTGTGTAATTATTTAATAAAAAAATTATAAATAATAAAAAAAGAAAGAAAGAAGAAGAATATAATGCAACTGTAGAGAAAGAGAATGATTAAAATACTTATAATTGCCATGAAAAATATTGGAAGTCACTTCTTTACATTATTTTTCTGTCTTTTCCATTTTCAACTTTTCTTTTCTTGCACTTTTTGCTCATTTTAAATTTATTTTTTTATTTTTTCTTTCTTTATATTAGTTTGTCTTAGTTTTTTGAGAGCTTCAATAAAAATATATTAAAAAAATTAATATCAACTGATTTAAATCAGACATCTCTGCATTGGCTTGTGGCTAACATATGTTAATTGTCTGCACTTTCTACATGCAATCTAGCTCCTGCCTTTATCAGTTTATGATATATTTCTAAATGGCCTTCTAGTATGGTGTTACACTGATACAAGCTGCCTTCATAATGCATGCAATAAATATAGACAATTTAGCATGCCTTTCCCTTTTTAAAAACCTAACTGAAAAAAACAAAACAAAGCATATTGAACTGTATCTTCAATGAAGAAAATGTCCCTAATTGACTTTGGGCCATGTAAATATCAGAATTAAGCTCTGCCTATGAATATCTTTTCAAATCCCATTAGGATACTAGAGGCTTAATGAGAAAATGGGGATGATTAAAAGGTGAGACATTTTAAACAGTGGTCTCTTTACACTAACCACTTAGTTTTCAGTTGTACTTTTCCATCCCGTTTCTTTCCTAATTACAAAAGATCTATTGTTCATCATCCAGATGCCACTTAATCTAAGAGCAAAACCGAACCCATCCTTTGAAAGACACTAGAGTAGAATATTTTCTGCAGTCAAAGGTTACTATATACAAGAAAGGCATAATGAAGAGGGCATAAAAGCATTTTCAAAACTACAATTATGGAAAGGATTTCACACTATTTGAACAATTGTATGCTAATCCTATATTTAATCCCCTACTGCTTCTATGGATGGAGACTAACCTATTTCAGACATGGTTAACCAAACAGGATAATCTTCCCTTCCCTGTATTAATGCTTGTAAAATTATGTCCAAGGTTATCATGCATATAATAAAATATTACCTTCTTTCATCCTTTGCATCATATACCATCCTCCTCCTCCTTTCCATCTGAGGTGGATGAGATTTGAAGGAAGATTTTTTTTTCTGCCAAGGATATAATACAGCCTGCTGAGACAGGTAAGATGTGGATATTAAAAACTAACAAAATGTCCATCATTATGATGGATTGTGTGTGCAGAGAGACTTTAATATTGCAAGGATCCCCGGGGGCCATAGTACATCTCTTTTGTACAAAGAAATATCATACTTCTCAGCAGGTTCTGTATCAGAGACCCAGTGTGGAGTAGGTGGTAGTGCATCTGATGCGGAGACCTAGATCCATTTCCAGTCATAAATAAAACTTATTTGGAATGAACTGTTCTCTGTCATTCTAAATATCAAACATTGCTGAGGTGAGGATTAAAAGTAGGCAGACCAAGCATGAAGAACTTCTGGGCTCTCTTTAGAATTACCCCATGTAGTGAACCAATGAATTTCAGGATGAAACTTCTTAAGGACGTTCTGGGTTAACTTCACATCCCAGGATTGCCATGTGACAGGAAAGATCAATAATATAAAAAGGCTTAATATTCCTGTAGAAGCTTTCTCAAGCACTGTGGTCTTCTGAAGTCTTTATTCTGATTTTTGGGTTGTATCTTGACTCTATTTCTTAATTGGGAGGATTCTCATATCATGTGATGCTTTAATACTAACTGCTGGCTTGTTTCAGCATTCTTCCTACCCAGATCCCCTCTGACTGTGATTTATAATTAAGATGTCATACTGAGCTTCCCTCAGAAATGCTGGAATAAAGATATGAAAGGCTGTTTCCTTTCTGCAATAGTGTTTCTGGAAAGTGTTCCTATATCCATGTATCATGGATATTGTAATAATGGATTTTTGCACTGGGAAGCAGTTTCAATCAGATTTTCTTCAAAATTCCATCTAATTCTTACCTTTTTATGAAGAGTCAATGTCATTCTCATTTATAGAACTTGGGAAATTCAAAATAATTGATGTCATAACATTTGACTATCTCTCTTGTGTCTTTCACTGTTGGCAAAGCCCAGTTAAATGGCTCCTAAGGACAAAACCCCCAAACATTTCCCCAGAACAGATTTGAATTTCTTCAGTAAATAATTAGTGAATTTAATAAAGTTTTGCTCAAACCAGGTTTCTCTAGAAGACTTTTGCAAAACTTCAAAATTGCACTTGGAATAGATGCTCCATCACACCACTGTATTGAAATCAATTTGCAAATTGAATCAGATAACTGCTTTCCTTTGAAATTTCATATCTTCTGCTTCTGGGATTGTTACAGACAATATACAACTCTTCAGTGCCATAGATGAAGAGTGCTGGAGGGGAGGTTGTGCGATGGGATGGGAACTCTTGACAGTGATATGAGCTAATGAGATTTATCACCTTATTACACTCTATGCCCACCAGATATCTTTTGGGGTAGTGACACTGTCATTGCTCTGGGCAGTATTCACTTTCTCCAGTTTCAGTTTCTTTAATGTGGCCAGCCAGAAGCCTTAACTTTTCTGTCTCTTATGCTAATGAAATGGTAGTACTGAGTTCAGCTCAGTTGGAAGAACAAAAATCCGATCAGTCCAAGAAGCTCTTGTGATTTTTCCACAACCCCTTCTGATATTTGAGGGGCTGCCACAAAGAAGAGGAAGTCAGCCTATTCTCCAAAGCACCAGAAGGCAGGGCAAGAAACAATGGATGGAAACCAATCAAGGAGACAGCTAACCTAGGACTAAGGAGAACTTTCATGAGTGAGAACAATCAATCAGTGGAACAGTGGAGCAGAAGTTGGGGCTGCTCCATCACTGGAGACTTTTAAGAAGAGATTGGACAGCCATTTGTCCAGAATGTTATGGGGTTTCTTGCTTAAAAAGGGGGATTGGACTAGAAGACCTCCAAGGTCCTTTCCAACTCTGTTATTCTGTTGTCTTCTGATTCAATCTGTACTTTTTATTCTTGTACACTGCTAATTCTATTGATTGAGGCAGGCAACAAAATTCCTCAGTTGAAACCTCTCAAGCAGCTCTGCCATCTCCATTTTTGTCCTATTATGCGAAAACATAAAGCAGCAACCATTTTTGATGCTTCTATTAGAAGGATATCATTTTAACTCTAATCTCCAAGTGTCAAAACTTGGTTTGTCCTTCAATTTCAGATCTCACACTTGAAGCATAATATGCCTCTCTCAACATTCAGACTGAATTCAGGACAGTGGTGGGAGTTCCCACCACTTCGCACCACTTTGCACCAGTTCGCACCACTTTGGGAGAACCGGTTGTTAACTTTCTGAGCAGTTTGGTGAACTGGTTGTTTGAAAAATTCATTAAGGCATAGAACCGGTTGTTAAATTATTTGAATCCCACCACTGATTCAGGTGGTTCACACACAACTGTTTTATGGCCCTAAACAGAGATGGGTTAACTATCTCTGATGTCCCAATGAATGCAAATGAAGCCTGTATCTAGTATATGTGCATAGCACAGTTTAGGAATGCTTACCTTTTCTTTTTAATGAAAAAATATATAAACTTTGCAACTATGTTTTATAAAAATAGAAATCTCTAAAAAGGGAAATAAGAATTATCTTTTTTCAGCCCATACAACTGGCTGGGATCTGATCTATTCCACAGCCATGTTTTCTCATCTATCAGTTCTTGTCTACTACCAGAAACAACAGGAACCAAAGAGAAAACAGCCAACAGCTTTTCCCTATACTAAGCTAACCCATAAGAAGTGAACAATTTCCTCTTGAGAGAGAACCCAGATGTTTGAAATACACTGTGACTTCTCAGAAGTTAGAAGGGTGTTCTTGGTGATTTTTTTCTTGCATCAATTGCCCTAACATCAAGGATTTTATTCATTTTCTAATAGAGATTGATCTTTCATTTAATCACCTAGCAATCAGGCAGGTTCTAAATAAAAGGGAATAAAACAAGTCCCTTTCAAATTATTGTTACTGAATAAAATTTCCTTTCACTTTTAAGAAGTTCACTTTATTTTAATTTTCTTACTATTACACACATTATTTTCAGATTGCACTGGGAAGGCCTCAAAGAATACTGTCTGGGAATTTGCCTCATGTCTGACAATGTCTTTCTGAAGTCTTTTTCTACACTGTAAGTGGCCCATTGATCACCTGCTTTAATGCTCCCGCAAATAGCAAAAAATCAGACAACTAAATGCTGATAGCATTAGACTCAAATAGAGATATTAAATAAGGGGTATCAGAAATGTGGATGTTTAAAGTCATGCTTATTTGTACAATCTCTTTAAAAATATTGGAAATTAAGCTAGCCATTTATAGACAAAAGAAGTGAATCAGCATGTATGATATTTTGCAAAGCACAAGCCATTCTTTGAAAAAGCTTTATTATATTTTTCAAACCCATGTTATAAAGTTATTATAAGCAAGGGGTTGGGGTTATAAAGTTGCTTATCAGTATTTGTTGTAACAGTTGAACAACATGCCGATGGTCAAATGAGCTGCATTTCTGCAGTATATTTAAACTTGCTTTGATATCTATTATATATCCTTGGGGAAATGCAGAAAACATAAAATAGTTCATTCCACATTTTAATGCAAATCTGCCCAGCCCATATTTTCAAAAGCAATACCCAACCACAGATCTAGCTATCATACTCTAGTGTATGCACTATTCTGAGTTCAGCTATGCAATTCCCTAATTTTTAAAAGGAGATTGTGTGCATATATTTTATACTGTATACGTTACTGTTACATGAACATACACACACTACTGGAATTAAATTTAAAATATTATTTAGTTAGTTAGTTAGGAGATTTATATTTATATAAAAAAATAAATATATATTTGAGTTAGGAAATTTGTTTAAAAACATAATTCCAGAAATTTATATATTCACTAAAACATAAATGGAAATGATGAGTACATTTCTAGAATCTTGTTTTAAAGAAAAAAAGCAAACTTATTAAGAAACAGTATAGATGAATGTGAAATGCAGGGGGGATGATAGATTTAATCCCTAATAGGAGCTTTAGGAATATAGTGTCACTAAAAGCTGATGCTACAAAAGGTAATAAAAAGCACCATGCATCTGTAGTTGACCTCTCTTGGGGGCTGGATAGTGGATTGGAATGTCCTGCACAGAAGAAACATTAAAGGATGTTTTAAAGGTCACATCTGGATCTCACTTTCTTCACTGTTACATAGAACAGCTGGAAATATGGAACACATCCTAAAAAAGGAGGCTTCTCTTCTCACAGAATACGTTCAATACTATCAAGATTCTATGGTTCTTTGAAGCTCATAAGCACAATTATTCTTATTGGAAAGAATATTAAGCATTGAAATATAGCCTTACCAATAGATGTGTTTAAGTAAAACTAGGAGTGTTGAAGTGCTGAAATTGGAAGGCCCTTGCCATCTACTCCTCTTCTGTAGCACTGAGCTGTATTTAATACAGGTAGTCCTCATTTAGCAACTGCCTTGCATAGCAACCATTCACAGATAAAAGCTAATAGTAAAAACTATAAGATAATAACTTATAGTAAAAACCTCAAATCATTTCTGACCAAAGCACGGACTTACACACACATTTCTGCGCCTGACAACAAAGCATACCAGAATGAGAATGATACTAGCATTGTTGCCCAAGAGAACTTTATTTAAATGAGGCAACAGCAACCAGAACTTTTTACGCTCCCTCCCTCCATCCCTCCCTCCCTCCGTCTCTCTCTCTCCCCTCCTTCCCTCCCTCCCTCCCTCCCTCTGTGTCATATGCTTGATTAGTGACCATTTCACTAGAATCAACTGGTGAATGGCTAAACCACATTGTTTAACCATTGCTAAACAATGACTACCCGTACAAGTTGTGATACTATAGTTTTCTTTTTTCACAACCAATAATAGGTGTGAAATAAAAAGAATAAAATATCTGTCTCAGATATTATTAGATAAGTAATTTATGGCAGCCCGTCTTTTAGAAATGTATTTGTTCTTAAGGATCAGTTATTTATATGAATGTGTAAAATAATACATGCCCTTGTTAGGAACCAAAATTCGTCAGAGAGTGTTTTAATTATGGGACACAAGTGATTGGATTCCACAGGGGTCTCTGTTAGTTTTTAGTTACACATTTGTGAAAACATTAAGCTGAACAAATGCTTAAATAATCTTTCATGGATTGTAATCCACTTCATCGGTCTGTATGCAAAGGTTTAATGAATAGCAGAAATCTCTCATTTAATGTTCTAAAGATGTTTCTCTATACTTCTAAGTATCTCCATCTTTTGCAATCTAGACTTAGCTTCATATAATAACAAAGACAAAAACAGTTAAATAATAAGTTGTTACTAACACCTTGAAGGTGACCCGGGAGACAACTGACAACCAATGCAAGCTGCGCAGGAGGAATGTAACATGGAAGTATTGGGATACTCCCATCACAGCCCGCGCGGCCGCATTCTGCACCAGCTGTAACCTCCAGGTCATCTGCAAGGGCAGCCCCATGTAAAGAGCATTGCAGTAGTCGATTCTGGAGGTGATGAGCGCATGAGTGACCATTCGAAGGGCATCTCGGTCCAAATAAGGGCGAAGCTGGTGAACCAGCCGAACCTGGGCAAAAGCCCCCCTGGCCACAGCTCCCACATGCTCCTCCAAACTGAGCTGTGAATCCAGGAAGATGCCCAGATTCCTTGCCCTATCCACGTGGGGCAACACCTCTTCCCCCATGACCAAAGATGGTACATCCAATGAAGACCGAGATGCCGGTAAGAACAGCCACTCAGTCTTGGTGGGGTTGAGCTGGAGCCTATTACTCCCCATCCAGACCCATACCACCTCCAGGCACCGGGACATCACAGAGAGAGCATCACTGATCTGGTCTGGGGTGGAGATATAGAGCTGGGTATCATCAGCATACTGATGATACCTCACCCCAAAACCTCGGATGATCTCGCCCAGTGGTTTCATGTAGATATTAAACAGGAGAGGCGAGAGAACGGACTCCTGAGGCACCCCACAAGTGAGGGGTCTCGGGGCCGACCTCTGCCCCCCCACCAACACTGACTGCGAACGGCCTGAGAGGAAGGAGGAGAACCACCACAAAATGGTGCCCCCCACTTCCAATCCTCGGAGCCGCTGCAGAAGGATATCATGGTCGATGGTATCGAAAGCCGCTGAGAGATCTAACAGGACTAGGACAGAGGAAAAACCCCTGTCCCGAGCCCCCCAGAGATCATCCATCAGTGCGACCAATGCTGTCTCTGTGCTGTGTCCGGCCCTGAAGCCCAATTGATATGGGTCTAAATAATCAGCTTCCTCCAGGAACAAGGGAAGCTGCTGAACCACCATGCTCTCAACAACCTTCGCTAAAAAGCAAAGGTTGGAGACTGGACGATAGTTATTCAAAACAGCCGGGTCCAAGGCAGGCTTCTTGAGGAGGGGCCTCACCACCGCACTTTCAAGGTGGCAGGAAAGACTCCCCCACTCAAGGAGGCATTGACAATTGCCTGGAGCCAGGCGTAACCTCCCTGGAGGCATACACCAACCAGGAAGGACACGGGTCCAATAAACACATGGTGGAAGACAGCCTCTGCATGATCCTATCCACCTCATCAAGGGAGACCAGGTCAAACTCAACCCAGATAGAATCAACCAGACCCATCGCCACCCCATCATCGGACCCCTGCCAGTCAGAGTCCAAGCCGCACCAATTGGCGACCTTATCTGCCAGATGTAAGCTAAATTCCTCTGCTCTGCCCTGCAAAGGGTCATCCCCCTCCCTCAATTGAAGGAGGGAGCAGGTCACCCGAAACAGGGCTGCAGGGCGGTCATCGGCGGACGCAATCAGAGCAGAGAAGTAAGCATGCCTCGCCGCTCTAATCACTTCCAGATAGGTCCTAATATAGGCTCACAACTGGACACGGTCGAATTCGGAGCAGCTAGTCCTCCACCTGCTCTCCAGGCATCTTCTCCGCCATTTCATCCCCTGGAGCTCCTCAGAGAACCAGGGAGCCCACTGGGGTCTATGGCGGGGAAGAGGCCGCAAGGGGACAACCTGGTCGAGCGCCTCCGAGGCTGCCTGTTGCCAGGCAGCTGTCAGCGTCTCGGCCGGGCTGTGGTCGAGGGAGGCGGGCAAGAACCCCAGTGCCGTCTGAAACCTCTCAGGGTCCATCAGGTGCCTGGGGCAGAACCATCGTATTGGCTCCTCATCCCAGCAGCGAGGGACAGCCAGTTGAAAGACCAGCCACAGGAAATAGTGATCCGTCCACGATAGGGTTAGGGTAGATGGAAAACCCTCCCCCAGATCACTATACCACTGCCCCGAGACAAAAACAAGGTCGAGCGTGTTCCCCCCTCATGAGTGGGCCCATGAATCACCTGGGTCAGGTTCATGGCTGCCATGGATGCCATGAACTCCTGAGCCAAACCTAACGCCCCCCCAGAGATGGCAAGTTAAAGTCCAGAAGAAAATTCACTCATGTTGGAAGCCCTCTGCTTGTTTTGCCTTAAAGAACCTTGTTCCCCACTCCCTGGGGGAAGGCAATATTATTGTGGTTCATCTTACAGAAAGACTGCATGTGTTTTAAATACACGACACAAATTAAAGGGGAGATATGACAGCATCTGCTCAGAGAGAGCACAGGGACAAGTCACTTCTCATGCATTGCCAGATTGCTTGGGAAGAGCAAATTCAGCTCAAAGAAGTAAAGGTCATAAAGTATATGACATCTCAGTAAGTCCAGAATTATGCACCATAAGGGTTATAAATGATGTGGTAATAAAGAAAAGCAGAAGGGAAAATGGCAAGATGTCATTTTAACAGCAGCCATATATAGTGTAGTTTAAAGGGAAGTAGAAGCATCACCCTTTCCACTTGTGTGGATGTCTAGTCTTCCTTTAAGCACTCTGCTGATCAGAGTAAAAGTTTGTATAGAGATTTAACTGCCATCTTTATAAGTCTGAAAGCACATCAGCAATAATAGATCTGTTTTGGAAAAGATCAAATGCTGTCACATCCTAGAAGAAATGAGAGAGGGAGGGCAGATGTTTCTGTCCCTAGAATTGGTGTTGTTTTCATTTTAGCTGTGCTACTTCCATCATTATTCATTTTGCACTGACGGTTGATAGGAAATAATTGTCAGAGGAGGCAATTTTCTAAAGTAACGTTCTGAAATTTTATGAATGCTGTTAGCAAGGAAAGAGGAAATAATTCAAAAGATGAAAAGAAGAAACTGGGTAGACTCATGGCCAGCCATTTCATGTCTTAATCTTGCCTGGGTATGCACGCACACATGTGTGTGCATGTGCATGCAAGCATGAACAATATTTTTAGGGTGCCTTTATTCTCCTATGGAGAACAACATGGTGGCTGTTAATAAACTTGAATTTTAATAAAACAGTGGATCACATTGGTTCAGATGTGTCATCCTTATGGTAGACCTCTTGGAATCAATGATCCCTACTAGTGAAGCAAGAGTAAATAATTTATCTGAGTATATATAAAGAGATCTTGGAGAGCTACTATACATTTACTAGAGGTTAACTTAAAGAACAATAAAATCAAATGCTTCTTCAAAAAACCCAATCTCTTAAAGCATCGATGGGACCCAAGTGATATGAGAGAACATCTAAATTCTAACAAGCAATTCTACTAATGAGGTACTCAGCCAGAAAAGCCTTCTTTATGAACTATAGAATAGCACATGAAAGAGCTGTGTTCCTATCCTCTCTTCCTAAAGTTGTAAATTATTTTTTTTGCTGTGAATCTGAATACACTATTGCATAAGTATGGGGCATAATATTCCAAAGATGAGCCACTTTTGCCACAATACTCCTTACATCTACCAGCAGGCATTCAATAGAAGTGCAGATTGATAGGGACTGAACCTGTCTTGGACACAATGAGATCTTGAGCCATATAATATTTTAGTATAGTATTTTAAAGAGAGTGACTAGGAACTTGAATTGCATCAGGGAACAATTATGCATCCAATGCAGGGAACAATTGTGCATCCAATGCAGTTTCCCAGTAGTGGTGTTTCATGGATGTACTTTGGCTGCCCAATCCATTGCATTTTGTGCCAAATGGAGTTTCCAAATGATCTTCAAGGGCAACTCCATATGGAACATTTTTAAGTAGTACAAATGAGAAATGTGAAGGAGAGGAGTGACTGTGGTTTTTTTTTTTGAAATACATTTTTTTTTGTTTCAACATATCATTGTGTGAACAGTGTGGTTCCGGAGTGTCTTACATTTTAAAACAAATATGACAATAGTTTTCATCTTTCATACAGTTGACATTCTTATAAGATTTGATCTTGATATGCATATTTTATTAAATTATTCAATATTACAGTATGTTATTTTTTATATCAGAGATGAGAGGAGTGATTGTTGTCAGAGTGTACAGTACTAGAAAAGTCTGCACAAACTAAGCTGGAGAAAGCCATCCTGGCTATAGCTTCCATATGCTGTCAAAGCAGGAGCTGTGAGCCATTTCTCTCTGAGGCATCACAGCCTCTTTGAAAGCCAAGGTTATCCTGGCATCAATGGGCTTCTGAATTAACAGTAACTCAGAATCAGAATCAGAATAGAGCTGGAATGGGCCTTGGAGGTCTTCTAGTCCAGCCTCCTGCTCAAGCAGGAGATCCTATAATATTCAAATTGTTCAGTCTTTTCCTAAAAGCCTCAATTGATGAAGCACCCACAGCTTCTGAAGACAAGTTGTTCCATTAATTAATTGTCCTCACTGTTAGGAATCCATCTTACTTGCATTGAGTCTATCTTAGGTTAAGTATATTGAATGCTCAGGGCAAGTTCCCAGAATGCATTTTGGCTATCTTTATCAGACTCTATTTATTATATGGATTTAGTTTCCTTTAGAAAGAGAGAGCAGGCTGATAAATGTAGTATCTTTCAACAAAATAATCCTTGCATTGTTTTGATATTCTAATTATCTGGGAGGAACATGTTTTGACATGACATTCACTACCTGTTTGTAAATTTCACAGCAGATTATTTACTTATTTATTAAATTTCTATAGCCGCCCGTCACAACAAGGGACTCTGTATTTTTAGTGGTAAAACACAGAATGTGGGATTAGAATAGTTTTTGGTTTATAATCTAACAAGGCAAATATAGGTAGTCCTCACAATGTGGAACTCCTGGTGGCACTCTGAGAAGAGTGGTGGAGAGAGGAGGCTAGGGAAGGGCAGAGGCTGGCTGAGCAGTCAGAGGAGGACCCAGGTCCATCCCCTATGCATCCTAGGGCATGCAGGGAGGAGAGGATCAGTGTAAAATGTGGTCTAC
Organism: Naja naja; assembly: GCA_009733165.1. Taxonomy (NCBI): domain Eukaryota; kingdom Metazoa; phylum Chordata; class Lepidosauria; order Squamata; family Elapidae; genus Naja; species Naja naja. The sequence continues at coordinate 325,250,763 of CM019148.1, read as the reverse complement.
TTGGGAAGAGAGGGCCATGATCCTCTTTATGGGTTGCAGGTGGGAGATTTGCATAAGAGTGTAGACCTGCGTGCTAACAGATTCTGGAGACAAATTAGTGTTTTATTCCTAGATGAGGTTTATCTTGGTTGGCGTTCTTCCAATGGACTGTACCTGGTTATCTTCCTGAAGTTTGTAATTATTTATCCTGGTCTGTCATGGAACTTTATTCAGTGTGGTTTGTTCTTGGTTTTTGCTTCGTTATCTGCTCTTTGAATTTGAACTGTGTTTCTTTCATTTGGAATGTTATTTTGAAAATAGTTTAATCTTCAACTGTGAACAATTAAACAGTGAAGCCAAGTTGAAGGTATTAAAGGACTTTTAGTTACGTTTTGGATTTTGTTATATTTCTGATATACTCTGGGTCAGTACATCAGATGCTTAGCAACCATCATGTATTTATGACAGTTACAGTGGTGATAAGTGTCTCAGAGTCATGTGATCACTATTTGAAAATTTTCCAACTGGCCTCCAACAAACCAAGTCAGATTTGCTTAACAACCATGTGAGTCACTTAACAACTGTAGCAAAAGAGGTTGCAAAATTGGATTTAACAATGAAAGTTCCAGTCCCAATTCTGATAGACCGAGAAATACCTACATGATAGTTTTGATAAAAGAATATTACCATATTTTTTTGCTCCATAAGATGCTCCTGACCATAAGATGCACATTAGCTTTAGAGGAGGAAAACAAGAAAAAAAATCTTCCTCTGCTTCCCAGCATCGGTATTTATCTGCTAGCATCCTTGCAGCAAACAGCAAACACCCTGGTCAGCTTCAGCATGTTATTGCAGCCTGATTCAGCACAAGCAGCTGATTGGCGGTTGGATCAGCCTCCCGGAATACTGCCGATCAGCTGTTCTACATGGCAGGGATTGCTGCTGTCGATCGCTGCCACCACCTATCGCCGTAGATTGCTTGCCACCTATTGCCACCACTGCCATTCAACAGCAGCAAATGCCACCTGGAATGGGCTAAAAATGAACCACTGGAGGCTGAAAACGGGACATGCAGAGACCAAAAACAGGGTGTATGGAGGCTGAAAAGGGGGCATGCAGCCAAAAAAACAGCCAAAGGATGGGGGGGGTGGCAAGTGGGTAGGATTTCAGCAATATATGGTATATCATTTGAAAAACTAGAAATATTTTCTATATTTTGGGAATTAGTTCTCCATATAAGCATACAGTAGTAGAAAACCCTTGTTTTGAAGAAACCTAGGACACCTTAATTAGCATGTATCTGCTCTTCTCCTTGGTTTTTTTTCATATTTCCTCTCCTTCATTATGCCTTGCTAAAAGCAGAACAGAGTAATAAAATTATATAATTTTGTGGGCTACAGTTGCACGAGCAATGCTATAAATAGGTAGAGACTGAGATGAAGGACCAAATGAAAATGGAAAGGAAAAAAAGATGAGAATTGAAATGTTGAATGCTTAGTGCTTGCAAACACAGAAAACTAAAGAGAAAGTAATTTCTCATAGTGATAGTTTCAACAAGTCAATGTAATGAGTAAAAAATAGGTGGGTCATCTGTCTTCAACCTAGATGCTAAACTGTATTGTTGAGCAAATCCTTCACTTTTGTTCTTATTGACATTATATGGAGACAGATGCTGACTGATTTGTTCAGTTGCTCACCTTGCTCTTCATGCCATCCATAACAATAATAAAAACAAGTAAACATATTTTTACTCAAGGAGCATATGGAATGAAATAGTTACAAGCAATCCCTCAGGCATGAATGTTCATTTCGCAAACATTCACCAGTACATGTGGAGTAAACATGTAATTTACTCTAAAAGTGTACTTACGGTAGGAATTCAAAATCATCAGCAAGAAGAGGCCTCTGCAGTCATATGACCTGAATTCAATCGGTCCTGCAGCAGTGGCCATTTTTAACCTTGTGGCTTCCCATTGTCATTCAGGGTTATGATAGCAATTTCCAGAAGCCCCTATGATCGGCTGTTGTTTTTTTTCCTGGTCACATGGCCAAGCAAAATCCAGGGATTTTGCAGCTGGCACTGATTTTGTTACTCATTCTATGTGGAGGAGATGACTGGAGTTTTATTGTTGCTATTGTAAGTATTTTAAAATATTCTTTTTGGTTACTGTATAGCATTGTTTGTTTGTAAGCGCTCTGAAAACTACCTTGCTTATTTTTAAAGTAGTTTGCAAACTACTTTGCGAAGATAAATCCCCTCACCCCACTTTGGGCACCTTCCTGGGAGCCTTGCAGGGAAGACCTGATCAGTGGCAGCAATGTTTTTTTTTCCCCAGGCTGAAAGTAGGTAGCAATGTAAAATCCCTCCCCCATTTGGGCACCTGCTGGAGAGCCTTTCAGGGAAGAGCTGATCAGTGGCAGAAATTTATTTTTTCCAGACTACAAGTGGGAGCCCTGTAAATCCCCCACCCCACTTTGGGCACCTACAGCACCTGGAAGGGTTTTAATTCATTGGTGAAAGGCTTGCACCTTGAGAATTACCTGTACCGGCCATTTCTTTGATGTTAATATCAGTTATATTCCAATGGTTTATCTGAAATTAAAAGGAAAAAAAATAGAATGATTATATTGGTAAATTCCAAAGCCCATCCCTAACTATTGTGAAGTTTCAAAAGCCAAAATAGTTGAAACTTAGGCTGGCAGAAAAAAAAACCCTTGCATTTTATTTACCAGTACTCAATCTCATACTCATGTTGTTATTATGTTCCACTGAATCATAGCCACTCCAGATGACTCTATGCAGAAAAGCTCTCTGAAACACCCTGTTTCTTGCTGCATTACACAATTCTTGCAGGTGCATTCCTGTAACCTCATGTATTCTATGTGTTCACCTCATGGACTGTTGGTATCTTCTTCTCCTCTCATTTACTTTGTCCAGCGTTATCATTTTTTCCCATTAATACACCCACCCATATAGTGTGCACAAAGTACATTAGAATACTTCTGGAAAGAATTCAATTTAATGAAAGGAAATGTAGTTTGATATTCTTTCAAAAAAAGAGTATTTTAGAGAAATGTTCATGGATGGAGTCTAGTCTTCTTACATTTATTTAATTATAAGATGGCCAAAGAGCACATGTGAAGGACCATGTTTCAGTGTGCAATCATTTCTCTAGGCTCTGTGACTTCTGTAAAATGTGACAGTGACTGTTATTACTAAGGGGAAGAAAATTATTCTTTGTTTTCTTTTCAAAATGTATTTAAATAATCACTCTGGCCATTCACTTGGTGGACTTTTTCAAAAAGTACTTTATGCCCTCACTGGAGAAAACAATTATGTTTGGAAGACTTAGCAGTAAAAGAAAACAAGGTCACCAAACAACAGGGTGACTGGACACCCACAAAGTTGAAACCAGCTAGAACACAGAAAAGCCCAAAGAAATAGTGCAAGATTGGAAGATGAGGAGACATCTGGATCATAGAATCAACAAGTTGGATATGACAGAATAGATAACATCCTTGGTGCTCTCTGAGTATGGTTGTTTCTTTGCAGATGTTTCATTACCTAAACTAGGTAACATCATCATTGATAGTCTGATCAGGACATGCACAGATGATCTTGCCTAGTCTGGGTAATAAAATGTTTGCAAGGAAACAACCAACATCGGAGACCACCAAAGACCCTCCATTTCAGTCCTGAGGTGCAAATATTCTCCTTTATTGGTATGGATAACATAATCATCACTTTATGCCCAGTTCTGCCTGAGTTCTATATTTCAAATAGAGGAATCTAGAACAAAAGTTTCTCCATCACCGGCAACTCTTCCAAGGCCCAAGGGACCCAGGATTGCCTCATCCTGTTCCTTAGGTCATTCCTTTGGGGCTAGAGAGGCCATGCCATCTTCTTCCAATGGCTCTGGCTTTGTCTTGTCCTCCTGCTCAGACCCAGGCTCTGATGGGGCCATGACACAAAAGGTCTTAATCCAGATTAGTTCTCTATCAATAACTTACAGTGTCTCCTGTAATTTTTGATGTATAATTCACAGTAATGGTTGCTACATATGAATAATTTAAAGTGTATTAGTCTTATTTCATGTAGGTCTTTTTGTTTGTGAACATCATATATGTGGATTGTTCATATAAATAATACTGTAATTAAATGAGATTAATAGTTAAATCAAGATGGTCACATATAATCTTCATTCACCTATTTTGCGGGCTTCATATTACACTTAATATATATAGTTCGTTCATTTCCTGCTCAACTTGTGACCTGACAGAGCTTGAAATGGGACAATTTGCTGCCACTAATTCACCACTGCCAGCTTGCCCTGGACAACACATGACTGCTGGCTCATCCCGGCCACTAATCCCGGCTGACTCACCCTGGCTGATTTACCCCAGACTACTTGCTGTGGGACAACTCGCTTTGGGAGAATGCAGAGGTGAGGGGAACTTCTTCATCTTCTTCTCCCTCTCTCTCTCTCTCTTCCTCTCTCTCTCTCCCTGCTGCAGAAGAATTCCAAAGGCAAGGGGAATCTCTGCCTCCTTTTCTTCCTCCTCTCTCCCCCTCCCTCCCTCACCTCGCCTTGATGCAGCTTTTGACCCCCACTAATAGTCCTTGAACTCTGTGAGGAGTACAAGGTTCCCACATTAAGCTGGCAGGGCATGGCAGCCGGGGTGAGTTGATCGGGGTGAGTCAACCAGTGTGAGCTAGCAGCACAAGCTGGCAATGGTGAATTGTCCTAGACCTGAGAGAACTTGGATATCAAGGTAACAAGTATTGCTCCATTTTTCTTATCTACATCTATGTTTAAAACTGGAAAATGATTATTTATTGTAAATAGGACTAAATATAATAAATAAATATAACAAATAAATAAATAAATAAATAAATAAATAAATAAATAAATAAATTCAGAGAACATCCCCTGTAACTAAAACTATTCAAGTCCTGCACCATCCCTAACTAATTAGCCAGGGTACCCATGGAATCCTGCCTGGGCCTTCTCTCCCCCATGCAAAAATTTCCAACATTTCTGGCCATATATCTCTCTTATGATAGAAGATATATGACCACAGAGGTTGATTAAAGAAAGCCTTATATGAGAATAGCTGAAGCTGAAAATGTTTGCAAGCTGTTTCCAGGCCATGACAAACTTCAGGGCAAAATGCTAAACAAGATGACCATTAAAATGAAACGAACAGTTTCTTCTGGGAGAATACATGAAAGATGTATCTCCCTCGCCAATGTTCTTTGTATATGAAGCATAATGCTCTTGTGTCTCTGAATCTTAGAAGAAATGTGATTATAACATAGAACACTGTTTTGTAGACTGGTAGTAATTAATAGTCAGAAGAACAGCCACAAGAAGGCACCAGATGTCAGGAAGCACATGATTTTTCTGTCAAATTAGCATCAACATTTAGTGGGTTTTTATTATCAATAGAAAATGAATTCTATTATATTTATGGGCCACAAATATCTGCTTGCTCCCTCTACTTTCATTTCTTTTTTCTTGTACTGGTCCTTTTGTTTGATGCATGTTTGTATGAGTGTTGCTAAGGCTGGGTAAGTGTACCCTCTTCACACATAATAATCTGAGAATTAGTCATCATTTCAGCTTCACACATGAGCCTGATGATGTTGCAGTCACACCCCCTATACTGTTTAGTTCCAGAATCCTCCAGATTGACAAATATGATACAGAGATACCTATATGTTTCTGAATAACACTTTACAAAATATGAGTGTTACTATATTCTCAGGATAATAAAATTCCAAACTCAATAGAGCTACTCAAGCCCTGGGCTGTTTCATAATTGATCTGAGCATCTTAGATGCTGTTCCTACTGACAAAGAAACATTTTCCCCTCAAAAATAATGTTTGTCTGGATATTTTGTCATGCTTCTGGATAAAAATGTTTCTGCAATGTGGAAATTGATCAGCTATTTATTTCTGGTTGCCCAGCATAACCAGATGGATTGCACAATGTTCTATTATGCTTTTGTGTGATACCACACTTCACTAGCTTTTTACTTTAACCAAGGCTAATATTTGAATATTCAAGGATTAAAAGAGACACCAATGGTTCAGGAATTTTAATACAGATGCAGAACTCAAGGGGAAAACATAAGAGTGCTACTCTTCTCATACCTCTGATTAAAATGTGAAATTCCTGGTAAAGGAGTTGTCCAGATAAATGTTTTTTTAGCCAGGAGTTTGTGCTAAATTCTTGACTTATGTTCTTTGTGGTTCAGCATTTCATTGTCTCATGCTCTTATCTTTCTGAGCAAGGTATGGAATTTGGTATTCAAGTTGCAGCCTTTGTTTTATAGATGAGATTGTGTTTTAGAAGTTACCTTGGTGAAGCCTGCTTGTGACTGAGCCACAGAAGCAAAGTATGAGAGCCTGTTGAGCATAATAAAGACTGTTCTAAAGAAAGGCAGAAGGGAGGTTGAAGAATAGGATCAAGGGAAACAGCTGTAATGATATGTGAGAATGACCTTGAGGGACAAAAGGAAGAAATGTAGTCTAGAGAAAAAAATCTGACAACAGGAAGGAGCCTGCAATTTCTTAATGGTCACAGAAAAAAAAAGAAGAAGGAGGACCACCCAAATTGATCTGGATGTAAAAAGAAATGGGTAGATTTGTATTTTCAGATTTGTAAGGTTAATATTGGCCCTCCCAGGTAAATCATACAGGAAATACAATCAGATGAGCTAATTTTACTTGATTGTAAGACTACGTTAACAGAATCTTACCAAGACTAAAGGACGGAAAATACAAACTCCTGGATCCTGTCCATTACTTTATCCACAGTTTCCCTTTTCTATTCTCTCCAACCCTGCTAAGTATAATCATGTTTTCTAATTGATCCTTTGCTTGCATCAAATGCCCTAAATATGCAATTTTCTTCTTCTGATCTTTGCTTTTGGAACAATGAAATTTTATTTAATTCAACACTGATTGATAGCTTCTTTTTGTAGTTTGCAGTACTCCTAGCAACCATCCTCAGATCCATAATTTAAAATAATCAATCTTCTTTCTTACTCTGCATGTTTATCTTGCTCTTTCATAGCAACACACAATCACTGGAAATACTATTACATTAACTATTCTGATACTTTTTTTTTCCAGCTTACTATCCTTCTTTACTTATTCTTCCACTGAAGGAAACAAAACAATTATGTCAATTTCTTCACAGTCAATAATTAGTAAGCAAAAGTTCAATTTGGATATTTTAAAATTTCAAGTTTTTATTTCTGGGCATTGTTCTTATGTTTCCTCAACTGGAAGTTTTGTTTATGCAATACATGTTATTGTCTTATTTATTTGCATCGTTTGTTATTTTACTTGGGGGAAATGATGTGAATGTATTATGTGTGTTACATTACTTGCATTCCAAAGAAAAGGGAAAAGTTTCACCTGTACTGCAGAAATATACTAAATTCATGATTTTTTTAAAAAAAGTGTAATATTTTAATCGCTACTTTTTCATGTGAACAGGGACTAAATTTAGGCTATATCCTTCAAAAGATGTTTAGCTTTTAATTCTGGGTAAATTATTTAATTTTAGCTAAAAGGGGATACCATTTAGGTCAGGGCTGTGAAACGCCTAGCCCATGGGCTGGGTGTATCATGCTCTATCCATGTCCATGCCTAGTTTAGCAAAGGGGGAAAAAGTCCTGATATGTCACATGATGCCACCATGATGACATGAGTTTGACACCCCTGATTTAGGTGCTTAAACACATCAGGTCCTGCTGAATGACCATGTTGTTCAATTAACCTTTGATTTTTCAGTTTGAGCCTGCTTCTTCTGAAACACCTAAATTAAGTGTTGCATTGGAAAAGGTTTTTGAACTGATAGTTTATTTCTGTAGCAGGTATAGAAAGAATATAACTTATATAGATATTGATAATTTGTGAAAAGTTTTGAATACAGAATTGAATAATCTTATATAAACAAACCAGTTTTCTTCTGTTTTAAGGATAATTAATAAAAATATCCCTTTTAATATTATTCATTAAAAATCATAGTGAATGATGAAAATTTGAAGCATCAAATGTTTCATGCTATACATGTAATATAAATATATCAGGTGACTCTGGCTCATATAATCTGGGCTTGTTCTATGTCCTGTTTTAATAATTGCATTACTGTTAATAAGATCTGAGCAATTAAGTATAAAAGGTTAATGTGATGTTGAATTATATACCTAAGTTGGAATTTATCAGTGTATGAAATGTTCAGACTTACTAAATTTGTAATATACTGTAATGGCAAAGAACTTTCTGCTTTGTCAGGATGCAGTATTTTGTTTCTGGGACCCTAATCTGAATAAATATTTTCACTCAGCCTTTAATTGAGGAATAAGATTTTATCTAGGCAAGATTTAAATTGTATTTTAAACACACACACATAACAATTATAGATATGTAAGCATAAATTAGTCCTTCCTTATTGTTGTTGTTTTGTTGTTTTATTAGTTTATTGTTGTTGAGAAGCCATGGATAAAATACAAACATTGATAAACAATCTTGCTAGATATTTCTATCATTTAGAAATGTTCTTCTGCCTATGATTTTCTTAGGACTAATGAATAAGATAGAATCAAACTGAGAAAAGAAAAAAAATTGCAACCGACTTTTTTTTTCTCCCACAGGAATATACTTAAAAAAAAATCAAACCTGTTGCCTTATTAATAAAAAAAATCAGGAACAATAAAACATCAGAGATAGTTGGCTCATGAAGTGATAGAAAACAGAATAAATAATGGAGCTGGTAACTATGCAAACCATCCCTTCTTGAGTACTTAGATACTTATTTAGAAAAGAATATAGCTAGACGGGATCTTAGAAGTCTCTTAGTCCAACTCCCTGCTCAAGCATACCATTTTAGACAAGTGGCTGTCCAGTCTCTTCTTAAAAACCTCCAGTGATGAAACTCCCACAATTTCTGAAGACAAGCTGTTACACTAGTTAATTGGTCTCACTAATTTTTATCAGACTTAAAAAAAAAGCAGTTTGGAGAGCGAGGCAGATCTCCTTAGAATGGTATTCTAAAATACCACTTGCTCATGTAGATTCCTACAGGGAACATGGAACGACCTTGCCCCCACATACTTTTGAATAAAGTTTATAAGGGAAACACATGAGTTCCATAAACTTCATATAAAGTCTTGGTAAATGTTATTATTATTAAACTTCATATAAAATTTGGGTAAATGTTCTTATTAAGAAAGGGGTCATTGTGAAGGTCTCAACAACAGAATTTTTCATAGCCAAGATGACTGAAGCTCAGGGGTGCAATGAAAAAGTTCCAGCCTTTTGTGGAAGCTCAAGGCATTAGCAGATTTGGCTTCAGATCCAATCAGGAAGTGAATTGGTGACTTCTTCCTGTCAAACAGTTCATACTGTCACTGGATACTTTTTATGGTACAGGTCTTGGATTCTTCTCTTTGTACACTGACACTATTGCCTGATGGGGGAAGAATACTTTCACTCTTGAATAGATTTGAAACCACATTTCATAATACCTTTAGCTTAAAATGAAGAAGTAGGGAAAAAACTGGATGAGATAAAATGCAGCATACAAATCCCAGCTGTTCTGGTAACTGGAGCTTTTCTTAGCTGCTTTAGTCATCATACTTTAATGAATTGTGAACACAATATGGGATATTGAAACACATGGTGCTATAAATGCTTTCATTGTAACACACTACCAAAGTAGTCTATATACACGCCGAGCTTCTGAATAGCATGCACTTTTACAAATGTTCAAATGCTTAAATGCAGTTTGTGTGCTAGCAATTAGTATGTTGCCCAACCTGATGCTGTCCAACTTACAGGAATCTGTTCTGAGCATTTTGTCATCAGCACTTGCAAGAAATTTCTGAAGAAAATATCAAGCTGTGACCATTACGCCATGATACGGGGGATAAAATAAAGTGCACTTTTAAATAGACTTAAGAAATTCAATAAACTCTGATGAAACTCTGTTTGGTGGTATTTTACACATTCTTGCAGAGGGAAGAAATTGAGTTTTTGGTTAGAATCTGGTTTGCAAATATAGCATTATGCATAATACAGGGGATGGAAGAACACTTGTTTTATTACAGTACCCAAGGGGATGATATTAAAGTAAAAGAAGATGATGGTATAACACATTTGCAAGGCTATAAACTGACGATTCATTTGTGCTTCACATGCATTGCTGGGAAATATCCACTTGCAAAATAAATGTATGAAATAAGAATGATTGTTTTGAAAGGATTATTTATTCAAAAACAAATTTATCTGCTGAAATTACTTAGTAACATATTGGAAGAATAGATTTAAATGTCTGAAGTTCATATTAAGGACATTATTCTTGTACTCTAAAATATTTTACTTCATAGATTCAACCCATAAAGTTGTATGTATTCATGGGTGCATAGTGCTTTCTTTTTTTATCATAGTCATAATGAATTTGTAACAGGATTAATAATGGGATGACGTCCTTCCAAGAGATAGTGATATTCAGAAAATCATTAAAAGTTTAGTAGAGACACTCATGTTTTTTTTTAAAAAAATGGGAGTATATAGTCTTTCATTTGGTTGTTATTTTGCTGTTTATTTTTATTTATGTTGTTTTTTCCTCTTTTAATTGTATGACTGTTAAAATTCTTAAGGTGTAGGGTGGTCTCAACATTTTTCTCCCTTTCTGGTATTGCATAAACATAACAATTGACCCTGAAATGAAGATTTAGAATCAGGAAAGCAAAGCCCACATAACATTGTGTTTTCTTTCTTTTTTAATAAACGTTTTACAGATAAAATATCTATATCTGGATGAGGTATTTACCTTTTGTATTTTTACATTCCTCAGTGTATGTCCTCTTGCCATGTTGCATACTGTGATCCACATTCATAGATCACAGTGTGCAATTCATAGAAATGTCAAGGGTTAGGGATGCAGTTAGACTGATTAGATAAATGCTTGTATAAAAGAATCAAGAACCAGAAAATGGAAAAGCCTTCATGACAAAATAGGCAGAATAGAAAACAGTATTGTTAAAGATGTGCAAGCAGACACAATATGTTCATGGGAGGGAACAAAACAATGTTTATTGATAAGACATTCCATGTAGTTGCATACATATACATTTTGTAAAGGTAGATTTCTAATTGACAATCCCTAGTCTAAATTTCTAATTTTCCTTGTGTTTGTTAGGAAGTTAGAGAAAAGACAAGTGTTGGGTTCAATGATCAGCAATGTATCCTAAATTAAAGTGAATCTTGCTAACTAACCAGTCATAGCATACTGGATGGAATTAATATGTTATATATATATACCTTTACCCGTGAAAATCTACGAAAACATAATTTGCCCAGCCACATACATTGGACAAACCAACAGGAGAATAAATGCACGCATCGCAGAACACAAGAACACAGTCAGAAAAGAAGAAAAAACTTCCTCCCTTTTCCAGCACCTTAAAGCCACAGGACATGAAATTGATTTTGAGGGACCCAAACTTATCTCCAATACTGAACACTTCAACAAGAGAATAATTAGGGAAGCCATCGAAAGAAACACCCCATAACATGAATAAACGGGATGATACTTCCGCCTACCAGACATCTGGAAACTAGCCTAATCAACAAACGAGTCCCAGCCACAAAACCAACACGGACCCAAAATAACACATGATGCCACCACCAATCTCCTTCACCAGACTCAAACCCAAGCCCACGCCACAGATGAAAGGCAACCACCATCCAGAAACCAGACCATGGCTGCAACACCAGCTGCTACACCCCTCCAACCCCAAACTAAGCAAACTGACACACGCTATAAACACATAGCCAGACCTCAAACTCGAGCCAAACCAAGGCCCAGAATGCCACATCACAGCCTTCCACCCAGGATACTACATCACAGAACTCAGGAGATCACAACACAAAACATCAGGAGGTTGCAGCACAGACAACGACCCAGGAGATTACAGCACCACACCCAGGACATCACAACAATAGAACTCAGAAGGTCATCACACAGCCCATTACCCAGGTCGTTACAACACAAAAGGCTGAGAGACACACAGCCAGCACCTCAGCCACACAGGGTCTCAGGAAAAGCCATCCAATCTGCATACATCAACTCCACAAACCAATCAAGAAGTAACAACACAGCCAACTCTAGAGTTTAAAAGGGAAAACAGCCACAATCACACACTTCTCCCAGGAGAACAAGCTGAAGACACCAGCCTGAAGATGACGGATGAGATTTCGTCGAAACGTTGCCAAGGTATTCTCAATCTTACACGGACAAGACCCGAATACACCAAGACCTACATATATATATATATATATATATATATATATATATATATATATTCGTAGATTTTCATGGATAAAGGTAGTAGGTCTTGTGTAGGTCTTGTATTGAGAATTGAATATCTCATCTCAGCTCTTCAGAGAACGAAGCTGAAGACACCAGCCTGAAGATGACGGATGAGATTTCGTCGAAACGTTGCCGCCAAGGTATTCTCAATCTTACACGGGACAAGACCCGAATACACCAAGACCTACATATATATATATATATATATATATATATATATATATATATATACACATACACACACACACACATACACACACACATACACACACACTTATATATATAACCACAGTTACTATCCTATATTTGGTTACAATTATGCACTTGACACAGAATTGCTATGAAATTAGCAGTTTACTCCAGCTTGAGAAAATAACAGCAGACAAGGAATGAAAACCATAATAGGGTCTCTGAAAAAAACTTGCTTGAGTGGTTTTTCTTTTAACAAAAAGAAGACTAGTCAAAATCCATATAAAAGTTCAAAGATCCAGGCCAGAGTTGTCAGACAATTCAGAAGTCAGAATTTCAAATCATTAATTCTAATAAAGGATCAAGGGTCAGGGCTGCCTCTTAAATCAGGCTGCTTTTATTCCATTGCTTGGCAAGGAACCTTATAGAATATCTTTACTCTTTATTCTACTCACTGGGTGTGGGTCTAGATGACCTTACATCATCATCATCATCTGACTGCTGCAGTTGTGTTTGATTATTTGCAAGTGATCCCTGACTCAGTGGCTGGAATTTTACAAGTTCTGCTCAAAGCTCTTTGTAGGAGTCATCATCTGAATCCTGGCTTATGACAGTTACTTAGTAAATGAACTAAGATAACATACAGTAATTTGGCATGGAAATTTGACTAAGGAAAGAGGAGAAAGAAAGGAACCAAGGTGAGAGAGATATTATTGCCAGTGGTGGCAGCTGATTCTTGACTCCTGTTGAACGTCCATTAGCTGCTTGCTGATTTGGGTGATGATATGTAAGGAATTCAGTTTCAGAGAATAAGTTTAGAAAACAGATTGGCAGAGAAAAAATATGTCAGAGTATATTAATGAACTAGAATAGAGCATGGTAACAAGGTCAGCTAATGTATAGGCATAGCAACTAAGTCAGCCAGTGATGACTGTTTAGAAACTGAAACTAGAAGTAGCCTAGGCATAGCTGTATATTAAGCTCTGCAGCTCTGAAGCTATGTTAAGCTCTGAGTCTGTCTATTGAAAATGAAACTGCTTCTCTCCTCTGCTGTGTGTTTTGCTTGCCTGCTAACTAAAGTGAAACTGATTTCTGTTTCTGGCTCCTGAGTTTCTGTTCTGCTCTGAACTGTAACATGTCTGCTTCTATTTGAGTTTGCTCCATATTAGAGAAATCTACAACTGGTATTGTAAAATGTACTTTATATGTTTATGTTTATAAAGAAGTTAAATGAAGCCTCAGTCATCTGTGTTTACTTTTCTGACACTGAATTTACGCTGCAATACTCTGAACAAAATATTAACTAGGATTGGTGAAGGAACTCAAAGGGGAACATTTTATTTTCTTTCTTCTGGTCATTTGAAGAACACAAAAATGTAAAGAATCACTGCCGTCTGCATGTACCATGATTTTTAGTTTTTAAATATTTTAAATTTGGTATTATTGGGCTTTGTGTTTGTTTAATTCTTTTTTAGCTATTTATTGTAAATGTATGTTTTTAGTTGTGAGCCGCCCCGAGTCTTCGGAGATAGGGCGGCATATAAGTCCAATAAAATAAAATAAAATAAATAAATTTTCCCCTCTTACTAAATATACTACAAATATAGTCTGATTGCTTCCTAGAAGACAAGGTAAACTTATCCAGTCACTACTTTATGGGCAAAATGAAGTATTATATTGGATTCAGGAAGTCCTTTGTGCAAGAATACGAAAACCAATAAACCTCTCAGAATATTGAAAAAAGCCGAAGAGAAGAGATGGAAGGGGAACCAATGTGGCACAAAAGAACTAGCTTTTCTTAACCTGGATTTCAGAGCCTCCCAATAGACACTGTTCCTAGACTCCTAGGGGAAAAAACGTTCCCAAAAATTTCAGGAATAGAACTATGGAGACTCTGCAAAAGGAACGATTCTGAACTCTGCCCCAGAGAGAAGGAAATGACAGTATCATGACATTCATTTCACATAGGACTTCAACCTGAGCTGTGTATTCTTCGTTCTCTTTATTAATAAAGAAGAGAAAGACACATTAGTTTTTGGGGGGTTTATATCACACTAGGTAGGATAGCTAATAACCTAGGAGACAGAAATGAAATTGAAAATCTCGATAGATAGGAAAGCAAGTTAAATGTAACAATGAAATGTAACACAGGCCGTGAAGATTCTTCACATGGAAAACATCCAGATAAAGAATGTTTACTTGTCAAAAATATATTGGAATAGTCAGTGATTACAAATTGATTGCTCAGCGGGGTGATGTGACCATAAAGAAAACCATCACAATTTTAAGCTCCATCAATAAAGTACAGTTTCAAAATTACAGGAAGCAATTCCATTTTTATTCTGCATCAATTAGACTCCACTTGCATACTGGGTTCTGTTCTGAGTACCATGTTTTAAGGAGTCGGACAAATTACAACACATTCTGACAAGAGCAACCTGGATTGTCTGGGGATTAAAAACAAACTTTTACAAAGAGAATGGAAGGAACTAGGAATCTATAATGCATGTTCCATCTATGCTAGCTGTAATATCAAACCGACTGTTTTGCCCTCTTTCCCCCCTTGAAATGTGATATTCGATGCTAGCCTACTCATCGTTGGAGCTACGGGCCCTCCAGACTGTTCCCCTGTCTTTGGAGTGGCCCTTTGGGTTATCGAGAGCCTACCTCAATGACGGATCTTGGGATCCTGAGAGGTGGCATGGCGCAACCAGAGGGCTAAATTTTAAATTTGGGATAAAGGGGAAGCTTTTACATTTTTAATTGTTGTTTTAAGGGGTTAGGGAAGGGTGGGGGCCGGTTTCTGGTCTCGTGGGGTGGCGGGGTGGGGGCCTCGGGATCTGACGGGGAGAGGGCAGGGTGATCGGTTATGGCAGGGGGGGGACAGGGGCCATTATGTGCCGGGAGCACGCCCTGATGTTTATGTGCGGTGGCTGCCCGACCCCCAGGTCACTCCCGCCTGGGGTCTTGGGAGACGTGGTCTCTGGGCTCAGACTGGTATATCTGAATGCCAGGTCCGTAGCCAATAAGTCATCCCTCCTCCGTGAGCTCATAGAGGAGGAGGCTGCGGACCTGGCATGCATTACGGAGACCTGGGTGGGCCCGGAGGGGGGTGTCCCTCTGTGTGATTTGTGCCCCCCAGGCTTCCATGTGCTGTACCAGTCTCGGGCCCAGGGAAATAAAAGGGGCGGAGGGGTAGCCATAATTGTTAGAGAGACCCTGTTTCCAAGGGAGGTCACTGTGCCGCAGATGGGCGGGTGTGAGACCCTCCTCGTGAGATTGGGCCCGGGTGGTCAGTTGGGTTTGCTGCTAATGTACCTATCCCCCAGCTGCATGGCGGCGGCCCTGCCTGGGCTGCTCGACGCCCTCTCGGAGGTGGCAGTGGAGTTCCCTAGGCTTAGAGTTCTGGGGGACTTTAACCTGCCGCCGCTGGGGGCTGGGTTTAGCTCAGGAGTTCATGGCATCCATGGCAGCCATGAACCTGACCCAGGTGATCCATGGACCTACCCACGAGGGAGGGAACACACTTGACCTGGTTTTTATCTCGGGGCAGTGCTGTAGTGATCTGGGGGACGGTTCTCCTTCTACCCTCCCTTTATCGTGGACAGATCACTATCTCCCGCTGGTCTTTCAATTGGCTGTCCCTCGCTGCTGGGATGAGGAGCCTATACGATGGTTCCTCCCCAGACGCCTAATGGACCTGGAAAGGTTTCAGACGGCGCTGGGGTTCTTGCCCACCTCCCTCGACACAGCTCGGCCGAGACGCTGGCCGCCTGGCAACGGGCGGCATCGAGGCGCCGACCGGGTTCCCTTGCAGCCTCTTCCCCGAGACCCGATGGGCCCCTGGTTCTCCGAGGAGCTCGGGGATGAAACGGCGGAGAAGACGCCTGGAGAGCAGATGGAGGGCCAGCCAGTCCACGACCGTGTCCAGTTGCAGCCTATACCAGGACCTATCTGGAAGCAATCAGGGCGCGGTGCTTACTTCTCCGCTCTGATTGCGTCTGCCGATGATCGCCCTGCTGCCCTGTTTCGGTGACCCGCCCCTCCTTCAATTGAGGGGGATGACCCGTTGCAGGGCAGAGCAGAGGAATTTAGCTTACATCTGGCGGATAAGGTCGCCAAATTCGTGCTGGCTTGGACTCTGATTGGCAGTGGTCTGATGATGGGGTGGAGATGAGTCTGGTGGAACCTATCTGGGTGAGTTTGACCTGGTCTCCCTCGATGAGGTGGACAGGATCATGCGCGGAGGCTGTCTTCCACCACGGTTTATTGGACCCGTGTCCTTCCTGGTTGGTGTATGCCTCCAGGGAGGTTACGCGGCTGGCTCCAGGCAGTTGTTAACGCTTCTTTGAGTGAAGGAGTCTTTCCTGCTGCCTTGAAAGAGGCAGTGGTGAGGCCCCTCCTCAAGAAGCCTGCCTGGACCCGCCGCTTTTGAACAACTATCGTCCTGTCTCCAACCTTCGCTTTTTAGCGAAGGTTGTTGAGAGCATGGTGGTTCAGCAGCTTCCCTTGTTCCTGGAGGAAACTGAGTATTTAGATCCATATCAGTCGGGCTTCAGGGCCGGACACAGCACGGAGACAGCATTGGTCGCACTGATGGATGATCTCTGGAGGACTCGGGACAGGGTTTTTCCTCTGTCCTAGTCCTTTAGATCTCTCAGCAGCTGGCTACCATCGCATGGTATCCTTCTGCAGCTGCTTAGAGGATTGGGGTGGGGGCCCGCTTGGTTCTCCTCCTCCTTCCTCTCAGGCCACTCGCAGTGTTGGCAGGGGGCAGAGGTCGGCCCCGAGGCCCCTCACTTGTGGGGTGCCTCAGGGTCTGTCTCTCAGCCTCCTGTTCAATATCTACATGAAACCGCTGGGTGAGATCATCCGAGGTTTTAGTGAGGTATCAGTATGCTGATGATACCCAGCTTTACATCTCCACCCCAGACCAGATCAGTGATGCTCTCTCCGTGATGTCCCTGTGCCTGGAGGCGGTATGGGTCTGGATGGGTAGTAACAGGCTTCAGCTCAACCCCACCAAGACGGAGTGGCTGTTCTTACCGCATCTCGTCTTTATTGGATGTACCATCTTGGTCATGGGGGAGAGGTGTTGCCCCTGTGGATAGGGCGAAACCTGGGTGTCCTCCTGGACTCACAGCTCAGTTTGGAGGAGCATGTGGGAGCTGTGGCCAGGGGGCTTTTGCCCAGGTTCGGCTGGTTCGCCAGCTTCACCCTTATTTGGACCGAGATGCCCTTCAACGGTTACTCATGCCTCACCTCTAGAATCGACTACTGCAATGCTCTCTACATGGGGCTTCTTGGACGGTCCGGAGGCTTCAGCTGGTGCAGAATGCAGCCGCAGCTGGCTGTGATGGGGTATCCCGACACTCCCATGTTACACCCCTCCTGCACAGCTTGCATTGGTTGCCGGTTGCCTCCTGGTCGCCTTCAAGGTATTAGTTACAACTTATAAAGCCCTTAATGGCTTGGGTCCAGGGTACTTGCGGAACGCCTCCTGCCAGCATCACTTTCCGACGCTCTGTTCGCTCTCATAGGAGGGGCCTCCTTGGGGTGCCGCCAGTCAGACATTGTCGGCTGGCAGTCCCCAGGGCTAGGGCCTTCTGTGGGAGCACCTGCCCTTTGGAATCAGCTCCCCGTGGATCTCCGCTGGTCCCTGACCTCCTTCCGCCGACCTGAAGACTTGGTTGTTTCAACGGGCCAGCCTGGAATGACCCGGGTTGGGTTTTATTTTAACTCCATTTGGCTTGTTTAGTTGTTTAATTCTGTTTTATTGTAAATTTTTCTGTTTTAATGTTCACACCCTGAGTCCTTAGGGAGTAGGGCAGCATACAAGTCGAATATATAATAATAATAATAATAATAATAATAATAATAATAATAATAATAATATAATCCTAAGAAGAGAAAGTGTGGGAGGGCATATAATAACACTTTGAAAGTGCTTACTGCTATTCAGTAAGAAGAATTTATCTCTGTAGCTCTCCTGGCAGCAGGGGAAGTAGTGAAGTCCTTCATTGAATGTACCCTTGGCAGATAGAGAACCATCTATCTGGATTGTCTAAAATTTGAGTTTTCCTGCACTGAATAGGGATTAGAGTTAGTGTCCGAATGGTCCTTTACTAAACTAAGGTGTTTGTGATTGCCAGGCCGGGGAATCCCATTTCTGTTCAAATTTAAGAATTAAAATTAAAATTGTAATTTATCCATTTTATGAGGTTAAAAAAATTAAATTGCTGTTGCTGTTGTATATACCAATGCTGCCCAACATTACAAAGAGCCTATGTGGGGTAGTGCATGAAGTCTTGCATTAGGACTAGGAAACACATCCTGAAATTTACCTTAAGAGAAGCACACTAGTTGACTTCGGGCTTTTCACATTTGCACAGCCCAATGTAACAAATAGAGCTACTGCTTTGAGGTTAAAATAAAGGGAGATCCCCATGCTTCCTATCTTAAGCTCTTGTGTGTGAAAGAGAGGGGAAGGTGGGATATGTGTCTTAGAAAGAGGCACTAAATAAATACAATGCAATTCACCTGTCTGGTGAATTCCACTGAAATAATGTAGGCAATGGAGAGAAAAACTCCTGTTTTATAAACTTGATCTGCATCCTTCCGATTAACTGCTTAATTCAGACAAGTGAAGTTTATATCACTTAAATGGAGATTTGACCTGGTCTGAAGTGAAGGTTTTATAGCTCCTTAACTCTCAGTGCCTATAAAGTGTTCAGGATTTGGAACTGTTCCTCAATAAAATGAAACAAACCGGGTGTTTCTTTTTCTTTCATCATGGGTTCTCAGTCATGCTATAGAATTCATTAAACAATTTCCCAAAACTTCCCATATAAATTTGTGTTGATGGCTTTAACAGCTGGAAGCTTACCAGGAAGACATATTTTTATCTATTTTGTTCACTGAAATAAATAAATAAATGAAAACTCTAGGAGCTGCATTTTTAGAAGAAGCACAGAGTTGAATTATAGCGATAGATTTCAAAATTTTCAGTCATTTCACATACTTGGGAGTGTAATGCTCACATCATTAGCTCATGACTCAATGCTAGAGCAAGTGTTGATGTGCAGGTGCAAACAGATCATCACACATTATGCTGATATACATAATGCTCAACCGACTCCGGTGACGCCGGGTGTGGCGAGGTAGGGAGAAATACTTCTCCTTCTCCCACCTCGGTTTTCCACTCTAGAACAGCTCTAGAACCGCCCCATTCTGCAGTGCACTTGGCAGGGTGAGTCATAAATCGAACACCCTTGTGAGGAAGAAAATTTTTGGAGCTGGTTTGGGAAGTGCAATCCCAAACAGCGAAGAAGAGTTCACAAGTTCAGAGTGGAAGCGCCAGCGCTGCAGAGCTGGCCGAAGACGGGCGGCGCGCCATTAGCGGGAAGCTGAAAGTGAGAGTTGCTGATCGGAAGAGAAGTAAGAAGCTTGGTGAGAAGTTAGAAAGGCTGGAAAAGACTCTGTGGGGGACTGTTTAAAGGATTGGGCGAAGCGGGGAAGAAGCGGCACAATCTTAGGACTATCACAAAAACAAAGCAGAAGACGAGTCTCACTCAGAGATCAAGAAAGTTAATTAAGAAAGTGAAAGTCCTGCGAAAAGACTGAGAATACCCGCGAAAGAGATCTCATCCAACTGGAGAAAGTGAGGCTGAGGTTGGAAGAGAGCGGAAAACGAAGTGGTGGCAGCTGAAAGAGCTACTGGACAGCGGGAAGCGATAGAGTCCCAGCAGAGGCAGCCACTGTGACAGAAGATTTGCGGAAAGAAATCAGCCAGAAGGGAACGCGCTGGGAAAGGAAGGAGAAGGGAAAAGTGAGCTCTGTGAATCTGAAAAACTGTTAAAGACGTCGTGGTGTGACAGGGCATAAAGAAAGAGACGGGCAAACTTTCACCTACTTTAGAAAGGAGTAACACCGCGAGTATCTAGCAAAACCGCAGAAAAGGGAAAGTTACAAAACTAATTCAAATCAATCAACACTTGGAAACCTTTGCTGCTTAAAAACTTGCTGCTTTAAAAGAAAGGAAAACAGAACGCTTTTTTTCGAGGCAAGGACTGCGGTTTAAATCAATTGGAAGGAAGATCAAGGGAAGTTCCACCATTGTGACATTGCATTTTCTGTTTCTGGCTGCCATTGACATTTGACAATTGATAACCCGAAGGAAGAATAGCAATCCAAAGACCGGAAGGAGTCACTACCACACGTATACCACTGTGTTTAATTTTTGTACCTCTTTTCATATATTTTAAACGACTTTATATTACTTAATATTATACTTATATACAGATATAGTTAGACTTAGAGTTAATCTGGGAAAAGCTTATAGGGTTGGTATATTATTATAGAGTGTTATAAGAAGTTAAGAACTTTTGTATTGTGTTATTTACAAATTAATATTTAATTAATTAATTATATTACTAATTCATATATAAGATAAGATTACTGATTTAAACTTCTTAGCACAAGAATATAGTGGACAGATAAGTAGTGATTTATATTAAGTATCCATTTTATAGAACAACAAGAACTGATAGTTGCCTTTGTCTTTTTCTTTTTTATAGAGATATATTAGATATCGTATATCATTCTATTTTAATTGACGTGCTTGCAATACTTAGATATCTTCTTTTCCTTTCTTTTCCTTATATTTCTGCTTTCTTGGATTTTTCTTGCTAGAAATGTAATGTGATTTCACTCTCTGTCCCCCTCCAAGATTATTAAGGAAATATTGAACCTCAAAACCAACGGAAAAAATAATAATAATAATAATAAGGTTAGGTCCCCTGCTTTTATTCTTGATTAGACTGGACTGTGTGAGAATATCGAATAGAGGGACCTCTAGTAGATGATAATTGGAAATAAGACGGGGAAATATAAATAGAATTATCAAAGAGCAACAAAAATTATAAAAGAAATGTCAACAGTAACTTCCACTATTACCAAAACAGTGGAAAAGGGAGTGACAACTGTACCTCCATCTACCCCCACGCTAATTTCTCCCAAAAACTATAGAGGGATGTTGACATCCGAGAAAGCTAACACCCAGACCAAACAATACAAAATACTTTACAGACGTTGCAAAACATGATGCTGACGATGCAAGAATCCATGATGAATAATCACGTGGAGAGTAAGAAGGAGAGAGAAGAGATGAGAGCAGAATTGAAAAGTGATTTGGGGGAGATGAAAAATGAATTAAAAACTCTAGAGGGGAAATTAGGACAGTTACAGGAGACAACAAAGACAAATGAGGAGAAAATTATAACGATTACGAAAAGAACGGATCAAACAGGGAAGAAGGTGGAAGCTATAGAACAGAAAATCAAAGATCAGCATAAGGAAATGAACGAGGCGTTGACATTCCTAGAATGGACAGAGCCTCATATTATTAAGGTTCCAGAACATACAAGAGGAAAGAGGGGAAAACTTGACTTGGTAATGGCAGAAATATTGGCAGCTATTCTGCAAAAGATAGGGATCAGATGGTAATAGAGATCGATGAAGCTTATAGAGTTTACACATCTTATGCCAGAAGACATGGACTCCCAAAGGGAGGTTCATGTCAGATTTGCTAGAAAAGGGTTAGAGAGATAATCTATAGAATGACCAGGGATGAGCGATAAAACATAACGGTAGACAGGTTATAATATTAAAGCAGATCCCAAGGAGAGTGCGAGACCAAAGAAAGGAATATAGATTCCTCACAAATCATCTAAACAAAAACATTCTATTCAGATGGAACGACCCAGAAGGGATATTAGTAACATGGGGAGGGTAGAAGAACTAGAATCGACAACTTAGCTTAAGGCTCAAAGATTTTACGAACAAACAGGAGGATAGGTGGAGGAATTGAGCAGCAGAGAAGAGTCGAGGAATGCAAGCCAGGAAGATTTAAGAGTCCACGGAGAGGAAGAGGAGAGAAGGGAGGGAAGGAGGGGGACAGAGAACCAATGGCCCGTGAAGAAGGAAGGAGTAGAGGGAGGTGGAGTGAAGCTAGAAGTCAGACAATAGGCAAAACGAATATTAGTGAGAAGAGAGGAGATCAAATGGGAAGGGGAATAAAACAATATCAATGAACATCAATGGACTAAATAGTCAAGAAAGAAAGGATATTTGGTAGATTGGAAAAAACACAATGGATAATATTTGAAAGTCCACTTAAAAGAACAGGACAAAAGTAATGAGAATAGAAACTTGGAAAAGAGCTGTAGTAGTGGAAAGAAAAGGAGTAGTATTTTACATAAAAGAAACATGATTGCAAAATCGATATATAAGATACAGAGGGAAGAATATAATGTAGAAATAGAGATACATAATAAGAAACTTTAGTTGTTGGAATCTATGCGCCAAACAAAAATCAAAAGAATTTTACAAAAAGTTATACGAGAAACTGATAGAAATTGGCAACCCAAGGATTTGTCTGATGGGGATTACAACGCAATATCTGATAATAGGCAAGATTATGAATCGAATGTAAAAATATCAAAAGCGAAATACAGCTACCAAAAATATTTTGAAATGGCAGATGAATTTGGATTGGAAGATATATGGAGGAAAAGGAATCCACAAAGTACACAGTATACTTTCCACTCCAGCCCGCACAAATCCTGGTCCAGAATAGATATGATTTGATAAATAGTGAATTAAATAAAGAAATCTTTGACACAAAAATCCTAAACAAATAATGGGCTGACCATAATCCAATGTCCTTAATTTGGAAAGAAAGGGGAGGAGAGAACTAAGATGGTCACTAAATTCTCAGATCCTGAAAGAGAAAAATATTTGCAAAAATTAGAGAGGGAACTAATAATTTTTCATAATTTTAATAAAAGAAGATACATCCCTACAAAAACATGTGGGATACAATTAAAGCTTATACCAGGGGAATATCAATTGCATATCTATCAAATAGAAACAAGGAAAGATGGAAGAAACAAGATGAATTAATAAAAGAAATCGCAAAATTAGAGAATAAACAAAAGAGAGGACCAGATAGTGAGCAAACCAAAGATGCATTAATCAAAAAAAAACATGAACTCAATATACTGGAGCAAGAGGAACTCCTCAGAAAACTCAATACACAAAAAAAATTACTTTGAATATGCAAATAAACCGGGGAGATGGTTAGCATACAAATTGAGGAAAGAGGAAAAGAAAAGAACGATACAATATTTAGAGAACGAAAATGGAGATCTTGAGGTTGATCTGGAAAAAAAGAAAGAAATTGCAAGAAAATACTTCGAGGAATTATATAAACAAGAAAAGGTAGAAGTGTTTAAAATAAAAGAATACTTAGCGAAGGGAATATACAGGAACTTACTGATGAAGAAAGAGATCTGTTAAATAAAGAGATAACAATAGATGAATTAAAGAATGCATTCAGAAGCAAAAAAAATAATAAAAACACCAGGTCCAGATGGTTATCCAAGTGAATATTACAAAAAGATGGGAGACATACTAAATAATACTTTCTTAGAAGTATGTAATGAAGCACTGTGTAAAGCTAAAATTCCCAATTCTTGAAGGAGGCATATATAACACTCATACCTAAAGAAGATCAAATAGTAATCAAATTAAAAATTATAGACCAATATCGCTTTTAAATACTGACTATAAAATTTCATGACAATTATGGCAACAAAGATTAAAAGGAATTATTAGTGGGAAAATTAACACAGACCAAAATGGATTTTACCGAGAAGACAGATTAGACATAATATAAGAATAATAATAAATATACTAGAATATTATGAATGCCACCCAAGCAATCAAATGGCTCTAATCTTTTAGATGCACAGAAGGCATTTGACAATTTGAACTGGGACTTTATGAAACAACAATTTAATAAAATGAAATTTGGACAAAATTTTGAAAGAATGATAAATGCAATATATGATACCCAAAAAGCAAATATATTAGTAAATGGTGAGACCACTAAAATGTTTAAAATAGAAAGGGGGTTAGACAGGCTGTCCACTATCACCACTATTATTCATTACAGTCCTAGAAACATTATTAACGAGAATTAGGGAAATGAAAATATAAGAGGAGCCAAAATTAGAAATCAAGAATATAAAAACACAGGCATTTGCAGACTACATGGCTTTTATAATAGAAGAACTCTAGAGACAGGCGATTTTAATGAAAGAAATAAACGATTTGGGGAATTAGCAGGCTTAAAGGTAAACAGGGGAGGAAACCAAATTGTTAGTTAAAATATGACAATCTCTAAACAAAAGAGGCTTGAAGAGATATGGAATACAAATAGTAAATAAAATAAGATATCTAGGAATTTGGATAAGGGCAAGAACAATGATGCTGTGGGAGGATAATTACATAAAAATTTTAGAACAAATCAAAAAGGATCTAGAAAATTGGAAAAATTGCAAATATCCTTCCTCGGGAGGATTGCAACAATTAAAATGAATATTCTTCCCAAAGTTTTATTTCTGTTCCAGACTATTCCAATACTAACAAATAAGAAATTTTTCATGGAATTGAATAAGATGACAATGAAGTTCATTTGGATGGGGAAAAAGGGCAAGGATA
>CM019148.1:325182934-325224638 GCA_009733165.1 Naja naja | reverse complement strand
ACTACTGCAATGTTCTCTACATGGGGCTTCTCTTGACGGGTCCGAGGCTTCAGCTGGTGCAGAATGCAGCTGCGAGGGCTGTGATGGGGGTATCCCGATACTCCCATGTTACACCCCTCCTGCACAGCTTGCATTGGTTGCCGTTGCCTCCTGGTCGCCTTCAAGGTATTAGTTACAACTTATAAAGCCCTTAATGGCTTGGGTCCAGGGCACTTGCGGGAACGCCTCCTGCCAACATCACTTTTCGATCGCCCTGTTCGCTCTCATAGGAGGGGCCTCCTTGGGGTGCCGTCAGTCAGACATTGTCGGCTGGCAGTCCCCAGGGCTAGGGCCTTCTGTGGGAGCACCTGCCCTTGGAATCAGCTCCCGTGGATCTCCGCTTGGTCCCTGACCTCGCCCTTCCCCGGGACCTGAAGACTTGGTTGTTTCAACGGGCCAGCCTGGAATGACCCGGGGGGGGGTTGGGTTTTATTTTAACTCCATTCGGCTTGTTTAGTTGTTTAATTCTGTTTTATTGTAAATTTTTCTGTTTTAATGTTCGCCACCCTGAGTCCTTAGGGAGTAGGGCAGCATACAAGTCGAATATTATAATAATAATAATAATAATAATAATAATAATAATAATAATAATAATATAATCCTAAGAAGAGAAAGAGTGTGTGGGGAGGGCATATAATAACACTTTTGAAAGTGCTTACTGCTATTCAGTAAGAAGAATTTATCTCTGTAGCTCTCCTGGCAGCAGGGGAAGTAGTGAAGTCCTTCATTGAATGTACCCTTGGCAGATAGAGAACCATCTATCTGGATTGTCTAAAATTTGAGTTTTCCTGCACTGAATAGGGATTAGAGTTAGTGGCCCGAATGGTCCTTTACTAAACTAAGGTGTTTGTGATTGCCAGGCCGGAGAAATCCCATTTCTGTTCAAATTTAAGAATTAAAATTAAAATTGTAATTTATCCATTTTATGAGGTTAAAAAAATTAAATTGCTGTTGCTGTTGTATATACCAATGCTGCCCAACATTACAAAGAGCCTATGTGGGGTAGTGCATGAAGTCTTGCATTAGGACTAGGAAACACATCCTGAAATTTACCTTAAGAGAAGCACACTAGTTGACTTGGGCTTTTCACATTTGCACAGCCCAATGTAACAAATAGAGCTACTGCTTTGAGGTTAAAATAAAGGGAGATCCCCATGCTTCCTATCTTAAGCTCTTGTGTGTGAAAGAGAGGGAAGGTGGGATATATGTCTTAGAAAGAGGCACTAAATAAATACAATGCAATTCACCTGTCTGGTGAATTCCACTGAAATAATGTAGGCAATGGAGAGAAAACTCCTGTTTTATAAACTTGATCTGCATCCTTCCGATTAACTGCTCAATTCAGACAAGTGAAGTTTATATCACTTAAATGGAGATTTGACCTGGTCTGAAGTGAAGGTTTTATAGCTCCTTAACTCTCAGTGCCTATAAAGTGTTCAGGATTTGGAACTGTTCCTCAATAAAATGAAACAAACCGGTGTTTCTTTTCTTTCATCATGGGTTCTCAGTCATGCTATAGAATTCATTAAACAATTTCCCAAAACTTCCCATATAAATTTGTGTTGATGGCTTTAACAGCTGGAAGCTTACCAGGAAGACATATTTTATCTATTTTGTTCACTGAAATAAATAAATAAATGAAAACTCTAGGAGCTGCATTTTAGAAGAAGCACAGAGTTGAATTATAGCGATAGATTTCAAAATTTTCAGTCATTTCACATACTTGGGAGTGTAATGCTCACATCATTAGCTCATGACTCAATGCTAGAGCAAGTGTTGATGTGCAGGTGCAAACAGATCATCACACATTATGCTGATATACATAATGCTCAACCGGGACTTCCGGTGACGCCTCGGTGTGGCGAGGTAGAGAAAATACTTCCTTCTCCCACCTCGGTTTTTCCACTCTAGAACAGCCGTTCGTGGCAGGGTGAGTCAAAATCGAACACCCTTGTGAGGAAGAAAACTTGGAGCTGGTTTGGGAAGTGCAATCCCAAACAGCCAAGAAGAGTTCAAGTTCAGAGTGGAAGAAGCCAAGCGCTGCCAGAGCTGGCTGGAAGACGGGAAGGGCGCACATTAGGAAGCTGAAAGTGAGAGTTGCTGATCGGAAGAGAAAGTAAGAAGCTTGGTGAGAAGTTAGAAAGGCTGGAAAAGACTCTGTGTGGGACTGTTTAAAGGATTGGGCAAGCGAAGAAAGCGGCAATCTTAGTGACTATCCCACAAAAACAAAGCAGAAGACGAGTCTCACTCAGAGATCAAGAAAGTTAATTAAGAAAGTGAAAGTCCTGCGAAAAGACTGAGAATACCGGCGAAAGAGATCTCATCCAACTGGAGAAAGTGAGGCTGAGGTTGGAAGACGGAAAAACGAAGTGGGTGGCAGCTGAAAGAGCTACTGGACAGCTGGTTTAGCGATAGAGTCCCAGCAGAGGCAGCCACTGTGACAGAAGATTTAGGGAAAGAAATCAGCCAGAAGGGAACGCTGGGAAAGGAAGGAGAAGGGAAAAGTGAGCTCTGTGAATCTGAAAAACTGTTAAAGACGTGTGGTGTGACAGGGCATAAAGAAAAGAGAAGCAAACTTTCACCTACTTTAGAAAGTGAGTAACACTGCGAGTATCTAGCAAAACCGCAGAAAAGGGAAAGTTACAAAACTAATTCAAATCAATCAACACTTGGAAACCTTTGCTGCTTAAACTTTTGCTGCTTTAAAAGAAAGGAAAACAGAACGTTTTTCGAGGCAAGGACTGCGGTTTAAATCAATTGGAAGGAAGATCAAGGGAAGTTCCACCATTGTGACATTGCATTTTCTGTTCTCTCTCCCATTGACATTTGGACAATTGGATAACCCGAGTGAAGAATAGCAATCCAAAGACCGGAAGGAGTTCACTACCACACGTATACCACTGTGTTTAATTTTTGTACCTCTTTTCATATATTTTAAACGACTTTATATTACTTAATATTATACTTATATACAGATATAGTTAGACTTAGAGTTTAATCTGGGAAAAGCTTATAGGGTTGGTATATTATTATAGAGTGTTATAAGAAGTTAAGAACTTTTGTATTTTGTTATTTACAAATTTAATATTTAATTAATTAATTATATTACTAATTCATATATAAGATAAGATTACTGATTTAAACCTCTTAGCACAAGAATATAGTGGACAGATAAGTAGTGATTTATATTAAGTATCCATTTTTATAGAACAACAAGAACTGATAGTTGCCTTTGTCTTTTTCTTTTTTTATAGAGATATATTAGATATCGTATATCATTCTATTTTACTTGACGTGCTTGCAATACTTAGATATCTCTCTTTTCCTTTCTTTTTCCTTATATTTCTGCTTTCTTGGATTTTTCTTGCTAGAAATGTAATGTGATTTCACTCTCTGTCCCCCCCTCCAAGATTATTAAGTGAAATATTGAACCTCAAAACCAACGGAAAAAAATAATAATAATAATAATAAGGTTAGGTCCCCCTGCTTTTTATTCTTGATTAGACTGGACTGTGTGAGAATATCGGAATAGAGGGACCTCTAGTAGATGATAATTGGAAATAAGACGTGGGGAAATATAAATAGAATTATCAAAGAGCAACAAAAAATTATAAAAGAAATGTCAACAGTAACTTCCACTATTACCAAAACAGTGAAAAAGGAGTGACAACTGTACCTCCATCTACCCCCACTTCTTCTCCCAAAAAACTATAGAGGGATGTTGACATCCGAGAAAGCTAACACCAGACCCAAACAATACAAAATACTTTACAGGCGTTGCAAAACATGATGCTGACGATGCAAGAATCCATGATGAATAATCACGGGAGAGTAAGAAGGAGAGAGAGAAGAGATGAGAGCAGAATTGAAAAGTGATTTGGGGGAGATGAAAAATGAATTAAAAACTCTAGAGGGGAAATTAGGACAGTTACAGGAGACAACAAAGACAAATGAGGAGAAAATTATAACGATTACGAAAAGAACGGATCAAACAGGGAAGAAGGTGGAAGCTATAGAACAGAAAATCAAAGATCAGCATAAGGAAATGAACGAGGCGTTGACATTCCTAGAATTGGACAGAGCCTCATATTACTTAAGGTTCCAGAACATACAAGAGGAAAGAGGGGAAAACTTGACTTTGGTAATGGCAGAATTATTGGCAGCTATTCTGCAAAAAGATAGGGATCAGATGGTAATAGAGATCGATGAAGCTTATAGAGTTTACACATCTTATGCCAGAAGACATGGACTCCCAAGGGAGGTTCATGTCAGATTTGCTAGAAAAAGGGTTAGAGAGATAATCTATAGAATGACCAGGGATGAGGCGATAAAACATAACGGTAGACAGGTTATAATATTAAAGCAGATCCCAAGGAGAGTCGAGACCAAAGAAAGGAATATAGATTCTCACAAATCATCTAAACAAAAAACATTCTATTCAGATGGAACGACCCAGAAGGGATATTAGTAACATGGGAGGGTAGAAGAACTAGAATCGACAACTTAGCGAAGGCTCAAAGATTTCTGAACAAACAGGAGGATTAGTGGAGGAATTGAGCAGCAGAGAAGAGTCGAGGAATGCAAGCCAGGAAGATTTAAGAGTCCACGGGAGTGAAGAGAGAGAAGGAGAGGAAGGAGGGGGACAGAGAACCAATGGCCCGTGAAGAAAAGGAGAGAGGAGGTGGGAGTGAAGACTAGAAGTCAGACAATAGGCAAAACGTAATATTAGTGAGAGAGAGGAGATCAAATGGGAAGGGGAATAAACTAATATCAATGAACATCAATGGACTAAATAGTCAAATAAAAAAAAGATATTTGGTAGATTGGAAAACAACAATGGGATATATATGTTTGCAAGAAGTCCACATAAAAGAACAGGACAAAAGGTATCTTGAGAACAGAAAACTTGGAAAAGCATTTATGGCTTTAGCAGTGGAAAGAAAAAGAGAGTAGTATTTTACATAAAAGAAGATTTGATTGCAAAATCGATATATAATGATACAGAGGGAAGAATATTAATGGTAGAAATAGAGATACATAATAAGAAAACTTTAGTTGTTGGAATCTATCGCCAAACAAAAATCAAAAGAATTTTACAAAAAGTTATACGAGAAACTGATAGAAATTGGCAACCCAAGGATTTGTCTGATGGGGGATTACAACGCAATATCTGATAATAGGCAAGATTATGAATCGGAATGTAAACAATATCAAAAGCGAAATACTACCAAAAATATTTTTTGAAATGGCAGATGAATTTGGATTGGAAGATATATGGAGGAAAAGGAATCCACAAAGTACACAGTATACTTTCCACTCCAGCCCGCACAAATCCTGGTCCAGAATAGATATGATTTGGATAAATAGTGAATTAAATAAAGAAATCTTTGACACAAAAATCCTAACAAATATATGGGCTGACCATAATCCAATGTCCTTAATTTGGAAAGAAGGGGGAAGGAGAGAACGAAGATGGTCACTAAATTCTCAGATCCTGAAAGAAGAAAAATATTTGCAAAAAATTAGAGAGGAACTAATAATTTTTCATAATTTTAATAAAAAAGAAGATACATCCCTACAAAACATGTGGGATACAATTAAAGCTTATACCAGGGGAATATCAATTGCATATCTATCAAATAGAAACAAGGAAAGATGGAAGAAACAAGATGAATTAATAAAAGAAATCGCAAAATTAGAGAATAAACAAAAGAGAGGACCAGATAGTGAGCAAACCAAAGATGCATTAATCAAAAAAAAACATGAACTCAATATACTGGAGCAAGAGGAACTCCTCAGAAAACTACAATACACAAAACAAAATTACTTTGAATATGCAAATAAACCGGGGAGATGGTTAGCATACAAATTGAGGAAAGAGGAAAAGAAAAGAACGATACAATATTTAGAGAACGAAAATGGAGATCTTGAGGTTGATCTGGAAAAAAAGAAAGAAATTGCAAGAAAATACTTCGAGGAATTATATAAACAAGAAAAGGTAGAAGTGTTTAAAATAAAAGAATACTTAGCGGAAGGGAATATACAGGAACTTACTGATGAAGAAAGAGATCTGTTAAATAAAGAGATAACAATAGATGAATTAAAGAATGCAATTCAGAAGCAAAAAAATAATAAAACACCAGGTCCAGATGGTTATCCAAGTGAATATTACAAAAAGATGGGAGACATACTAAATAATACTTTCTTAGAAGTATGTAATGAAGCACTGTGTAAAGCTAAAATTCCCAATTCTTGGAAGGAGGCATATATAACACTCATACCTAAAGAAGATTCAAATAGTAATCAAATTAAAAATTATAGACCAATATCGCTTTTAAATACTGACTATAAAATTTTCATGACAATTATGGCACAAAGATTAAAAGGAATTATTAGTGGGAAAATTAACACAGACCAAAATGGATTTTACCGAGAAGACAGATTAGACATAATATAAGAATAATAATAAATATACTAGAATATTATGAATGCCACCCAAGCAATCAAATGGCTCTAATCTTTTTAGATGCACAGAAGGCATTTGACAATTTGAACTGGGACTTTATGAAACAACAATTTAATAAAATGAAATTTGGACAAAATTTTGAAAGAATGATAAATGCAATATATGATACCCAAAAAGCAAATATATTAGTAAATGGTGAGACCACTAAAATGTTTAAAATAGAAAAGGGGTTAGACAAGGCTGTCCACTATCACCACTATTATTCATTACAGTCCTAGAAACATTATTAACGAGAATTAGGGAAATGAAAATATAAGAGGAGCAAAAATTAGAAATCAAGAATATAAAACACAGGCATTTGCAGACGACATGGCTTTTATAATAGAAGAACCTCTAGAGACAGGCCCGATTTTAATGAAAGAAATAAACGATTTTGGGGAATTAGCAGGCTTAAAGGTAAACAGGGGGAAAACCAAATTGTTAGTTAAAAATATGACAATCTCTAAACAAAAGAGGCTTGAAGAGATTATGGGATTACAAATAGTAAATAAAATAAGATATCTAGGAATTTGGATAAGGGCAAGAACAATGATGCTGTGGGAGGATAATTACATAAAAATTTTAGAACAAATCAAAAAGGATCTAGAAAATTGGAATAAATTGCAAATATCCTTCCTCGGGAGGATTGCAACAATTAAAATGAATATTCTTCCCAAAGTTTTATTTCTGTTCCAGACTATTCCAATACTAACAAATAAGAAATTTTCATGGAATTGAATAAGATGACAATGAAGTTCATTTGGATGGGAAAAAGGGCAAGGATAAAGAGAGAATATCTTCAAGACGATAGAAATAGAGGAGGACTGGGACTGCCTGATTGGGAAATCTATTACAAAGCCGCGAGTCTGCTATGGACAAAAGAATGGGTCAGATTAGAAAATAGGAGAATATTAACACTTGAGGGGCATGACTTACAGATAGGATGGCATGCACTTCTATGGAACCCGACAGATAAAAGACAAAATCATACTACAAAACATATAATTGAAATACATTGATTAAAAATTGGGCTGAGATAAGAAAGAAAAATTATACGAAAATACCAAGGTGGTTTTCAGCAATGGAAGCAACCTTTAATCCAAATACAATGGATTTGAATAAAAAACTTAAATATTACCAGATATTGGATGCAGATGGAAAACTAAAAACAAAACAAGATTTGGAGATGGAAGGCATATCAATAGATAATTGGGTCTATTTACAAATTAAATCAAGATATAATAAAGATATAAAGGAGCACGGGATAGAAACAAAAAATACAAATCTGGACAAAATATTGTTGGGATTAGAGGAAAAGTTAATATCCAAATTATACAAATTATTGTTAGAACAGGAAAGAGCGGGACAATTAGTAAAAGGATCAATGGTAGCCTGGGAGCGAAATATAGGATACAAATTAGATTTAAATGATTGGGAAGATATTTGGGAAGAAAACTTAAAATATACAAAGTCAGTGGTACAAGGAAAACCAATATAAAATGATGTACAGGTGGCATTTGGCCCCGGCTAGACTGGCAAAAATATTCCCCCGGGCAAATCCAAACTGTTGGAAATGTCAGGACAAAATAGGAACCTACTACCATGTGTGGTGGACATGCCCAAAAATTAAAAAATATTGGACAGGAATCAAAAACTGGATTGAGGATGTGATGAATTGTGAGCTGGAGTGGAAACCAGAACTGTTCTTGCTTGGAATGATAAAGAAAAATTTCCTCAAAAGACAAATACCTGATTGCACACCTCTTAACAGCGGCTCGAATTGTTTTAGCAAAAAATGGAAAGAACCCATAATTCTATACAAATTGTAATAAACAAAATGTATGAATGTGTTGAAATGGAGAGACTAACTCTCAAATTAAATGGAAAAGAAGATACAGATTATTACAGGATATGGGAAAAGTGGTATAATTGGATGGAACATAAAAATGAAGGAAATGGAAATGGAAATGTTGGAAAATAGAGTGCTATTTGAAATATTAGAATATTAGAATTGATAGAAGCAGGAGATAGAGACGTAAGGTGACAGAAGAACTCGAAAGAGGTGATAAAAGGAAACTTCACAATAGAGATTAAACCAAGCGAATATTATAAGAAGAAATATTCATGATTATATAAGACTGTAACTGTTTATGGAAAAAACACTTCCGATCTGCAACTAATGTGTGATGTATTTTTATTCATATGTGATTGTATGTTTGTATGTTTGTATGTTTGTATGTCTTTTTATATTGTAAATAAACTTTTCTTAAAAAAAAAAACATAATGCTCAACCACTATAACTGTTCCAGTATATTTGAATTTAAGCAGAGTGAAGTCTAAGCTCTGCTGTTGTAATTTAGTTCTACTTGTATGATTTTAGTCTTCCCATTTTTTCTTGTTCTTTAAACTAACCCCACACTTCTGTTTTATTGTACTTTATGATTTTAAAATTAAGCTGATTTTATACTGTGCACAAATACCTTAGGAACTGACTTGGAAGAATTCAATCCTGAAAGCTAAAATCTACAAATATTTTAAGTAAAGGCAGGATAATCCAAATCACTGTCATAGAAACTTCTCATGTCAGTTTTTCTGGGGTTTTCTGGGGTCTCCCAGGACCAAGCTAGTAGGCAGAAATGTGGACAGAGAAACCTTTGTATCTCTGCATTTTTAAATCCATCACAAAAAATGGTGAAGGTACTTTAACAGTCACATAAATTCAATAGGCAGACTTTTTAAAGTAAAATCTTAATTTCAAGTTTTTAAGGTGGAAGGATGAATGAATGAATGAATGAATGAATGAATGAATGAATGAATGAATTTTATTTTGATTAAGAACAGACAGGTCCAAAGTATGTCTTCAGAACAATTGCAAAGTGTGGTCAACTGGAGAATAAACGAATGCAGCAGAAAACAGTCTTCAGTACAGCATCATAATATGGGTAATTATAAAAATAGGGATCCTTGTTGGTTTATAAAGTTATAACATTGCAATTTTGATTTTTGTAATATTAAAAATCTGAAAAAGGAATGTCAATGTGTGTGAAATTGCAGTCAGAGTTCCCAAATACTGCAATAGTATAATGTTTCATCCTTGCAGTGTTTTGGCTTTCCAAAACAGCTCAGCAGATTCACTTCTGCTAAAGGCTGTTTTGCCATATACCCTATTAAAGTCATCCTATTAAGTGTTCTTGAGGTCTGGCATGTTGTAATTGATTATAAATTGCCTACAACACACAGTTCAAAATAGAATTAGAGAAAGCAATTCCAAAAAGTAAGCTTCCAAATTTATTACCATAAATATAAAATCATATATCCAGGCCTCGTAACTTTATATAAGTAGGATTCATATACAAGTACTTAGCAGACACTTAGAATAAAATCCAGATGACAAATATTCACATTAGTTTTCAATGGTAATGTTAGAGGATTTTGTATGCAGAGTGAATCCTTGTAGCATTTCTTTTGGTGAATGATAGTGTAATGCGCAGCTGAGAAATCACAAATTGGTTTGCTATAGTTACAGAGTTACTGAATTTTACACATCTAAACTAATGGAAGATAAGAATACATATGCTAACAGCACAGAAATATATGCTATGAGTGATATAAATGGGTTTGGCAATAAAAAGAGTATTTTTGTTAACTCTTAAGCCATAAATATCTAGACCAAAAAACCTAGTCTAGCACAATAGCGAAAAATAAAAAATAAAAGATGCTGGACAAAACCAGCATGGTTTAGTAAAGAACACTCAGATAAACTGAGAGATAGAAAAGACAAGCATAAAAAATGGAAAGACCTAACTAAAACAGAATACCAGCAAATAGCCCAAATAGCCAAAGATGAAATCAGGAAAGTTAAGGCAAGAATGAACTAAAACTTGCAACAAATGTCAAAAATAATAATAAAAAATATTTCAACATATAACAAACAAGAAAAAAGGGAAATGTTCAGTCCAGTAAGAGATAGCAAGGAGGTGTCAGGTAACAGAAAGAAAGCAGAACTGCTTAATTCATTCTTTGCATCTGTCTTTACACAAAAAGAAAAAAATATTCCAATCTATCAAAAGCAGTACCGTAAAAGAGATTAGGAACACAAGTCAAAATAGACAAGAAAATGCTAAGAGAACACGTATCCACTCTATATGCTTTCAAGTCACCAGGACCAGATGGATAAGAGTTGTGGTGGCAGAGTGGTTAGAATGCAGTAATGCAGGCTACTTCTGCTGACTGCTGGCTGCCTGCAATTTGACAGATCGAATCTCACCAGGCTCAAGGTTGACTCAGCCTTCCATCCTTCTGAGGTGGGTAAAATGAGGACCCAAATTATTGGGGGCAATATGCTGACTCTGTAAACCACTTAGAGAGGGTTGTAAAAGCACTATAAAGCTGTATATAAGTCTAAGTGCTATTGCTATTACTACAACCCAGAGTTCTGAAGAAGCTGGCAGATGGGATCGAAAAACCACTGAATCAAATCTTTCAAAGATCTTGGAGCATCAAGGAATTACCAGGAGGACTGGAAAAGAGCTGATGTGATTCCAATCTTCAAAAAAGAAAAAAATGGGTTCAGGAAGCTACAGACCAATCAGCCTGACATGCATACTTGGAAAGATCTTGAAAAAGACAATCAGGCAATGGATCTGTGAACACCTGGAAACAAGCAAAGCAATTACTAGAAGCCAACATTAGTTTGTTAAAAACAGATTATGCTAGACAAATCTTATTGACAAAATTAGTGGATGAGGGAAAGATTGTGGTCATAGTTTATTTAGATTTCTATAAAGCATTCTGCAAAGTAGACTATAGTCTCTTTTTTGGTAAACTAGGGATGAAGGATAGACAGCATCATCACCAGATGGATTCATATTTGGCTGACCATACTCAACATGGAATCCTTAATGGAATTATATCTATATGGAGGGAAACATGCAATGAATTATCCCAAACTTCTATTTTATAAGCTAGACTTAAAACCCAGAAGAATCTTAATGGACTTGAAGACTGGGTCCTATCCAGCAAAATGCAGTTCAGTCGTGAGAAAAAATGAAATTTTGTACTTAGAGAAGTAAAACCAAATGCACAGGTGTAGAATAGGTCCATGATAGTGAACCTATGCCACGCATGCTGGAAGTGGCATGCAGAGCCATTTCCCTCAGCACGCGAGAGCTTGTCCGGAAGAGCCCCACTGCATATGCGCGCATGCTGCCACCACCCAACAGCTGATTGTCAGGTATCTGATGCGCATGCGTGGGGGATGGGGTGTGCACGGGAGACATGCACACATGCGGAGAGCTGTGAAGTGCGCACTGAAGTGTTGTGGGTACATGCACAGAGAAGTGCAGTGCACAGAGGGATCGCGCACGCATGCGCAGATGGATGGTGGGAAGGAGTGATTGCATGCGCAGATGCATGGCACATGGGGCGATCACACATGCATGTACAGATGCACAGCATGTGGCAAGGGGAATTGTGCATGCATGTGCAGATGTATGGTGCATGGCAGGGAGATTGCATGCTCATGCACAGACACGCAGTGCATGGCAAGGGGATTACGCGTGCATGTGCAGACATGCAGCACACTGCGAAGGGATCGTGTGTGTAGGCACAGGGTGTGTGTGGGGCCAGCACACATTGCCTTGTGGGTGCTGGCATGCGAGTGTGAGCACATACTCAATTATTGGCACAGGAGCCGAAAAAGGTTTGCCACCACTGGAATAGGTGGTACCTAATGGTCTCATGAAACATTTATCTATGAATAGTAGTTGCATCCAACTCTTCCACCTCTGAATTAAATTACTATTGTAGATGGAGGGTACAATTATCCCATTTTTTATTGTACACTGCCTACAGTTCCTTTGTGAGAGTTTTGGGAAGTTCAAAATAAAATAAATAAATAATGATAAATAAAATTAAATATGTTAGATTTATCTATGGGCTATACTCCCAAATCCCAGTATAAAAGTCCTGTATATATTTGGAGTATTTCACAGTATGGTATTGGGCTGGAAATGTTTGCTGTTATACAGATTCCTGCAATCTTTTCCTCAGGAGAAAAATCTCAAAGGACCACATTCAGAAATTTGGATGTGTATGTCAGCCCTAAGAGGACTGATAACATGCTAATGTGTACTTCATTATGCATGTACAACAGCTGCTAACTAATGTTCCTCCTTTGCCTACTGAAGTTGAAATTTCAACAACCAAGACCCCTAAGAGTGGAGTGCAAGGACAGCACATAGCTCTCTCAGCAAAAAGGAAGTGACTCAGTAAGAAAATTAAACAAAGAGGTAGCTAATACTGCGGAAGCAGATGGATTGCTTCAGAAACTTTAGGTGTGGCAGCTTCTAATGCACACTGTCTGATCTTACAGGCATACAGTACAGTATTACTACATAAGGAAATACATACAAATAAACAACAGGGTTGAACTGCCAATATTCTTTCAATAGGGTCTACATTTTAGAAGAGAAGTGAATGGCTTCCAGAGTAAACACTCTCACTGATTTACAGTGTTTTTATTGAATTGAAGAGGAAGTCAGTGATTCACCACTTCAGCTGTCCTTTTTCAAAATGCTTGTCATATGTGTCCCTTAAAATTGCTTCTAATTGTGGAAAAATGTATAGTGTTAAAGAAAACTATTGTTCCCGTAACTATGTTGGCTGATGTTAATGGCAATATAAGAAAAGCTCTAATTTTTTTTAGTTGGGAAGATTGGTGAATAATTCTTCTTCAATTGCTCATCACCGCCCCAAAATATTTCCTTTCACTTAGATGCCCAATGTAATCCAATCTCTACTATCAATGAGTAATGGAGCAAGGTAGATGTTAAAAGTTTTGGAAACATTTACAAAAGTAAAATCTCTGAGGTAAAGTTTTCCTCGTATTCTGGCCAAAGACCAGGCTGGGAAAGGATTGTTTCAATTGTAATCCAAAAATATTTTAAGGGCAGCAGTGCGGGGAATGGAAATCACAAATCTTATGGTATCATAGCTGAAATTTTAAAAAAAGTACTCCGTATGTACACACCATAGGAAACTGATAAGTAAATGATTTCTGGTTCATCTTCCCAAGATGCTAACTGGGTTCTCAGTGCCCAGTAAGGATTCTCAGCCATTGATCTAAGAAGAAGGGCAATCTTGTCCATTTATACACAAAACATTTTTCGTTAAACATTGATCACTTTTCGTCCTAGAAATACTTTGGAAATTAAATGTTTTTGTTTTAATCTTCTGAGTGTTAACAGATTTGCTATTGGTGTATTTTTTTGTAATTTTATTTTCTTCCTCTTAATCTTATTCCTGTCCTTATATTTTAATATATTTTAATTATTATTATAAAGAGGCTTTCTTTGCCATCATTGGTTCAATTTGTGAAAAAGTTATAATAGGAAATTTGAAACAATCAGATAATGAAAGGATGTACACAACATGGGTTGATAAACTGAGATTGGGTCAAGCTCAGGAATAAACTTGAAATGACCTGACAGTAGCTTTACTCACACATTAAGCCTCCTACCCAGTGGTGCTCCTATTGCTCCTGTCATTCATTGGGTGCTTCTGTAATATTTTCAGTGGAAGCAAAGCTGCTAAAACATTTAATACCCAATGTTAACTTTGGTTGAAGCTATATATCAGCTGAACTTCTTTCAAAAGTGTCACAATCACTAAGTAAAAATATCTAGGTAGAGGAGTTAGTGAATAGGGAAATAGTAGCAGATACTTTGCTCAATTGCAGTGGTGAAATAGAGGGTTAAGGCCCTTGATTTCTGAAGTATCTCAAATAGTAGTATGGCACTGTGTATGTGCTTTTCAATCAGTGTTGACTCGTAGAGACTGCTTGGATTAGCCTGTAGTTTTCTTGGCAATATTTTTTAAATGGTTTGCTATTATTTTCTTCCTAAATCTGAGAGAAAATCACTGGCCTATGGTTTTGTTTCCAAGGAAGGATCAGAACTCAAAATCTCCTAATTTCTAGCCTGGTTCCTTAACCACTGCACCAAATTGATTCCCAAACCAATATGAGATTGAAGGGTCACTAAAGCCTAACCTGAAGAACTACTATTCTAGTTTCAAATTAAAATCCATGCTGATTACTGATTTTCATTCACAGATCCATGAGGTGCCCTATTTAGATGGAATAATATAGGTAGAATCCTACAAACAAAGCAGGGGAATATCTCTCATGTCTCTATAAGACCAGAGGTCCCTGAACTTCCACTTTATGGCCTCACACTTTCAAAATCTGATTGCACGGGTTCCCCATGGGAGCTTTATCAAAGAAACAGGGCAAAGGAAACAGAATGCAAGAGAATGAGAGACCACTGATTTTGCTGCATAACCTATGTCTCCTTCACTGCTGCTCTTGAGTCAGCAGAACTTCCTCATTCTTCTGTTTCCATTAGGGAAGAGATACATTACAGTGGTGTTTCTCAACCTCAGCAACTTTAAGATGCATGGACATATTGCCTGGGGAATTCTGGGAATTGAAGTCTATACATCTTAATGTAATCTAGTGTTTTTCAACCTCAGCAACATTAAGATGCTGAGGTTGAAAAACACTAGATTACAATGACTGAGGAGATGAGAGATGTCCAGAGGGCTCTGACTTACCATTGTGGCATCAAAGAAGTTCCTCCTTCTCTCTTGCCCTGCCATCTTCAGTTGCTGAAGCATCAATGCTGTCTCACTATTGAAGATGCTCATATGATAGGTTTTCCTCATGGAATAGAATTCTCTACTAGAATACCTGTCAAACAAACTTACAAATTGGCAGACAATCTCTTGATATTGTTTTACTCAATAATATTGGTGTGACTTTCTGGAGTCAATAAGGAGGAATGTTTCCATATGTAAAAATAAATTACAGGTAAAGGAAAAAAATATTCACAAAAATTATAAGATTATGTTTTTTTAAAAAAGCCTAATTAAAAAAGCCAACTTAGCCAAAAAAATGAAGAAAAAGAATAGAGATTGTTGGGAGATTCTGACATGGATTAAGGGGAAAAAGCTTTCTTTCTGAATTAATTGTGATATAAAATATATGTAGAAGTTATTGGTTATTCAGTTCATTTTTTTTCTTGTTAGACAGAAAAAAGAACAGGGAAAAAACACATTACAACCACAAGTCCTTCTGTAGTTCTCAATGAGGAATAGGTCCATTGGCAAATGTAAGCTTCAGTCTTCTTTTTTCTCTGGGTTACTTTCCACATTATATAGAAGTAAATATTTAGGAGAGAGCTAAAGCCAATTATAGTTCTCTAGAAAAATATGATCCATCTCTTCAAAATTTGATATTTTCACACATTAGAATTTGTGCTATGGTGGTCTCTTTTTTATAACATTCCCATCTGATGGAAGTTTCTTGCTCTGCCCACCCAAAAAAGTTATTCAGATAAATTATTATTAGAAGGTTATGAGATATCTTACAATTTAGTTACAATGAGTCTGAAGTATTTTTCTTTTCATTGTAGTATCTCTCCAGTTTTCTGCAATTCCATAATTTCCTGCAGTTTGATAAAATTCCTGAAATTTGATTAAAAAAAAAACATTTTCAAAGAACCCCTCCCACAGCACTTTTTAAAGTTTAGAATAACACTTTAAAAATTCTAAAGTAACTTAAAAGGGACTTTAAAATAGTCTTTTCCACTAGTTTGGAAAAATTCAGTAAACTAGATGTGTATATTATTGTATTAAGGAATAGAAATTAAAATTGGTTCTACACTGTGTCCTTCTTGATAAACCAAAGAATGGTGAAATCACTTAGCCGCCTTATATTAAAGGTTAACCCCTTAAAATTCTAACGATTTGTTATTCTTTGAAAATGTCTTTTGAGAATGAATTTCAAAAGATTTACAATGTAATTATACAATGTGTCTCAAAAGAGAGGCGGGGGGAGACCTAATTTGGCTATAGTCTGAGTTCATTGCCAATATAAAGGCCTTCAAGAGTCACTTTTGTGTCTTTCAATCAGCCGAAGATCACACTCAAAAATTTTCAGCAGCATAATATATAACTTCGTATGTGCGTGTGGCAATGGGGCAAAATAAGTAAGTTAGATTTCAGCAGTTTGCCAGGGACATAAAAAAGTATACTTGAGTCTGGCTTTCCACATTGACAGGAATTATAAAGTGTGACTGCTGCTCTGAATTCTTTGTGATTAATGAGCTTCTATTAGCACATGAAGGAGTAATTTTGGCAGCTACTCTATGCTATGCAGTGAAATTTCACTGCTTCACAGTATGCCTGTAGGGCTACACTATCTTGACATAATTGAGGATTTGGTTGGGAAAGAATAATTCAAGGATTTATACAGTGTGCTAGAGAGAAAGATGCTCCCCAAATGGAAAGATAGAGATTATAAGACCCTAGTTGCTGCTGATTGAAGATGATGGGAACAGAGAAGGTTGGACAAAGTGATCAGGTCCTTGTCTCAGGCCAGATGAGAATCCGCTTGTTAATAGATAGATCTGAGCTACAACTAAATTGATCAAGTCAGAAAAGGGGTTTAACCATAGCAAAGGTTAAAGCATGATATGGTGACTTACATTGTATGAATATGCCAGTAAAGGTCTAAATTATTTATCTATTCATTAAAAACAACATTTTAAAAAGAGGAATTTTCCCCTTCTCTGCAAAATGGGTATATCAATATGTTAACATTTCTTATGATTCCTCAAATTCCCTATTAATTCTCCTCACTTTTGAGGTGCATAACATTTAATGGCTTTGAATCTTCAATGTTTTACAGTGAGAAATCAGGAAATACTGCCCAAATTCACATGAATCAGTTCCAATACTTCACTTATTATTTACTGGAGCTTATATTTACTTCTTACAGTGCAAAGATTAAAATAGTAAATAATACAACAAAATAACATAGTGAACAAAAGCCATAAAAGAGGAGGAGAATGTTGTTCCTTGGCCATCATGGAATAAACAAACATCCAGATTCAACCTAGGATTTAGACCAGATTTCTTTAAAAGCTAAGTTTCCTAGCATAATCTTAAGTTAAGAAAAGACGGCATCATTATTTTATTTTAGATAAGATAGCCATACTGCTGGGAGGCCGAAGGAGAGAAAAGTAACCAAAGACCAGTAACCAAATTCAGAGATAGGAGTAGAAGTAACGAAAGTAACAAAAAAATACATAGATTAGGTCCTAGGGATCTACAAAGTAGCAGTGAAAGGATTTGGACAAATAAAACCCTAAAAACCAACTGAAAATCCAGCTGCCCACATGGAAGTCATCCTGGAGGCCCTGTGACTCCAAACAAATGTAGAAATGAATCCAAAAGGGCAGAATACAAGTCAATCTCCAACCATTTAGTGAGGAATTGGCAAACCGGAGTAGTTGTTCAACACCAGCTGTTGGTAT
This sequence comes from Naja naja, assembly GCA_009733165.1. Lineage (NCBI taxonomy): Eukaryota > Metazoa > Chordata > Lepidosauria > Squamata > Elapidae > Naja > Naja naja. The sequence goes on along the minus strand of CM019148.1, from coordinate 325,206,716 downwards.
GACAAATCCCCACCAGAAGCCAAAATTGTTGATGGCAGCTGACCGAGCTACCATCAGAATCAGAGAGTAGTGAGGAGGTTGGGGAGGAACCTGGGCCAGGTCTGGAGGCAGAGGAAGACCCGGAGGAAGGCTCTGCATCAGGGTTTGGATTCAAACTTTTTAACAACCAGCTCTGTGGGCATAGCTAGGTGGGTGTGGCTAGGTGGGTGTGGCCATGTGACTGAGTGGCCATGGCTTCTTTTCCTGCCCTTTTTGCAGCACCCCATTTTTTGCCTCCTGGGCCTCAGGGAAGCCTCCTGGGGGGTCATTTCTGCTCCCAGGAAGCTTCCCTGGGGCCCAGGAAGGTAAAAACGGAGCCAGGGGGAATGCAGCATCCCCACACTCTGTTTTTGGGCCTCCTGGGCCTCAGGGAAGCCTTCTGGGGAGCGTTTTTGTTCCTAGAAGGCTTCCCTGGAGCCTAAGAATGCAATAAATGGAGTACAGCACATACATACACTGCTTCCCCGCACCCCCTTTTGCCTCCTGGGCCTCAGGGAAGCCACCTGGGTGAAGCAGTAAGACAGTAGGGGGGGGGATCCTGGCACAGCTTATCATTGGAACACCTCATTGTCAGGAGGGAGAAAAAAGAAATACCTTAAGGAGTTACTGGGCACGGGTGAATCCAGTCAGAGATGTCGGGCATGCATGCAATGTTATGCATGCATGATAAAGACTGACTGGGCAGGGAGGGGAGGGGTGGAAGAGAGGGCAGGGCCAGCCAGGGGCACAATTTGCCAGTTCTCTGAACTCAGCAGAATCATAACAACTGGTTCTATAGAACTGTTCTGCACCGGTAGAATCCCACCCATGCTCTGCATCAGAAGCAGAGTTGGGGCCAGGGCAGGCAGGCAATCAGCAGCTGCCTTCGGGTTTGGACAGTGGAGATGCGGAGAGCTTCTGGAACCTTTTCCTAGCCTCGTGTCATGCCCCTGTTGGAGTCTGAATCCAAGGAGAAAGATGAACAGCTGACAGGGAGTGGGAGTGTGGCTCCATTGGCTGTGGAGGAAACTGAGGAAGGGCAAAATCTGGCTGGGCAGAGCAGGGAAGTGGTAGAACAGAGAGAGAACAGAGAGAGGTTCAAAGACCCAGGCCCACGCTCTCTTCATCCTAGGGCACACAGGGAGGAACGGAAAGAGAGCAACATGGGTTGCGTGACTTATCAGGGAGGAAAGGGCCCTGATTCCCTTCATTAGACACAGCTGGGAAGAGTTTAAAAGAAATCCATGCTGAATGCAGCAGCTGCTGGGGGCATACGTGAGTTTATCTTATGTTGACTTTAGTTATCTGTGTTCCTGGCATCTTCACAACTGTGGAGTTATTGTTGTGCCTTCACATCTGGAATTCTGGCTCCTGCCCTGCTAGACTAATTACCTCATTTTGCCTTGATTGGTCTTATAGTTACAGTTTTTGTTGACCATGTTTTGGACTTGATTCTCTGCAGCCAAAGGCTGTTCCTGGGAGAGTTTTTCTCCAGCCAGCAGATAACCAGGACATTGGGGGTAAAGTTGGAGCTAATAAAGGGACTCTTACTGATTATCTGACTGTGTTGCCTTTGTGCCACACCCGAGTTATCACACCTGTGCATGTGCAGAGCTAGCTGAAGACAAGAACAATTGAGAAAGCAGGGTTGACTCAGGAGTAAGGCCACACCTCAGAGATGATTGTCCCCTCTCATAGGACAGAAAAAAGGAGTGAATGGGATGTGAGCTTTTGAAGGAAGGAATTAGTTCACCTGGTCAGTTCCAGCTTTGAAAAGTTGTTTGAGTCTTTGTCAAGTTTGGCCTTGCCCTGTGTCTGGTAATTAGTTCTCTGGCTGCATTCCAAGTGTGATAAGGTAGGTGTTTATAAACATTTCCCTGAAAGATTGTTTGTGAAGCCTGCCAGCTGTGAAGGAATGTAATTCACAGCTGTGGAAATAAAAGAGGTTTTGCCAGGATTAAGATTGTGTTTTATGCTTTCTAAGGAAGCCTAGGACAGAACAAAAAGAAGGAAGCCAGGGCTAGCTGGTAACATTGGAGAGACCCCTGATGCCAAACAAATGGCAAGACAATTCCTTACTGGAGGCTAATAGGGAGGGAAGCTGAGGCAACTCACAGAGTCCCTACACCAAAAAGTAAGCAATAAAACTAAGAGCAATAAAGAGCTGGGCCACCAGGAAGAGCCAGAGAGCAAGCCAGGCTACTGCTGCAAAGAGAAGCCAAATTCCTGAGAGCTGACAAGGTGAGCTAAGTGGACGGCAAAGTTCCCACTGGCTGCTCTGAAGAACCCAGCCACATAAAAAATCCAAAAAATCATGACTTCCAGTTTTGAGCCTCCCCAAAGACGGACCGCTGACCGCGATCGTGTGTAGCTTTGGTCTGTGCTTCAGCGTCCGAGATCCCCGATCTTTTAGATTTGGGGCAGAAGCTGCCTCATAGGGGTGGTGGAGGAAGGGGAGACCATCAGCCAGGTAAAGGGGAGCCGCAAATCCCCTCCCTGGCTTGGCAAAGCTCCCTCCTGAAAATGTCTGAAATGGTGGTCCAAAATGGCCACCCTGAAGGGGAGGATTAGACTGGAATAAGCATTGGGCAGGAGAGAGTGGAAGAAGTGAACAGCAGGAGGAACGGGACGATATAATCAAATGGAAATTACCTTCTGGATTAACATTACAAAGTATTTTTAAGAAAGGACTCTGTTAAGTTTGCATGAAGAGTCAGATGTGAAGAGCTTCAGTTAAGAGTTTATTAAATGACTACAGCTCGAATGGACCTGACTTGGCTGGGCTACAGCTGCTTCTTATAGCCAGCAGCTGTAGTTGCCAGCCAATCAGAGTGCAGGGTTTTCCGCACTATTTAAACCAATCATATTTGACATTTTACAAGAACAATTCAAACTAAACCAATGACATTCAAACCTACATACATAACACCCCTCCCCACTAGGTTCAGTCCATACCAAACCCCAACCTATCTAATGTATTCTTTTAAATAGGTGGGGCTCTTGCGTGTACGTTGAGACCTTCGTGTTTCAGAAGTTTTAACATTCTCACCCAGTGAGAGAGGAAATGTGTCTGCTGACATTTCCCCACTGGGACTTCCTGTGACAGAAGACCCTGTTTGATTGTTAGAATCTGGTCTCTCCTCCCAACCCATCTCCAGCCCAATGTCAGCACCCAAGTCAGGTAGTGATGTACAATCTTCCACTTCTAAGGATGGATTTTGGCATTGTGACAGGTTTTGGAATGGTTCTTGTCATAATGGCTCGTTACACATGGGGTTGATTCTTGCTTGCTGATTTTCCTCCTGTTCCTCCCCTTCCCCCCTAGAATTAACATCAGGTGAGGGAACTAGAGAGGAACAAGTGCAATGTTCCTGAGAGAACCTGGATCAAAGTTGATCAATGTGCCTGCTCCAGAGGAGTCCATCCTCTGTTTGCACCCTGTGAGAACGAGGGCCTGTGATCTGAGTTATCTCAGCAGGAATCCACAAAGGTTCACCCATAAGGTTCTTAGCATAAACAGAATCACCCACACTGAATGTGCGAACTTTGGAAGTGGAATCTAGTGGTGCATTGGGTGCGTAAGTGGGATGAAGGTGGTCAAGGGAAGACCTAAGTTTCCTGCCCATCAACAACTCTGCTGGGGATAAGTTATTCGATGGTCTAGGAGTGATGTGCTGAACACTAAGAAGTTTTTCAACTTTCTCAGTGATGTCCCCAGGACCCAGTTGCTGAAGCTTCTCCTTGGTAAAACGTACCATGCGTTCAGCCTGCCGTTAGCCGAAGGGTGCCCAGGGGCAGTAAGGGCATGTCTGATACCCTGTTGTGCTAAATAGGATTCAAAGAGGTTGGATGTAAATTGAGGGCCATTGTCAGAGACAAGAACATCAGGTAACCCGTGGGTTACAAAAAGTTTTCTGAGCTGCTTGATAACAGCATCTGTTGTGGTGGATGCCATGGGAATTACCTCTAGCCATTTGAAATATGCATCTACTATAATAAGAAAGGTGTGCCCTCTGGTAGGGCCAGCAAAATCAATGTGAATCCTGGACCATGGGCCCCTAGGACATTCCCATTCCTGTGTGGGGGCAAGAGGTGGGGCAGGCCTGACTACCTGACAGTTGGGACAAGATGCAACCCAGTTTTCAACCATTTTGTCAATACCTGGCCACCATACATAACTCCTGGCCAATCCCTTCATCCTTACAATACCAGAATGACCCTCATGTAACATTTCCAAAACCTCTCTTTGCAGTTTTGCAGGAATAACCACCCTGTTACCCCACAAAATACATCCTCTTAATACAGATAATTCAGTTTGCCTGGACTTAAAAGGTTGGGCAAGGTGAGGTAGATCTTGAAGAGGCCAACCTTTCTTAATCCAGCCTATAACAGGAGCCAACACAGTGTCTTTGGCAGTCTCTCTGGCAATTTCAGCAGCATGAACTGGAAGCTTGGCAACAGTTTCTAGGAAAAAGGTGTGTGTTTCAGGTTCAAAGTCCTCCTTGTGGCAAGGAAGTGGGCAACGACTCAGTGCATCAGCATGTCCAATGTCCTTGCCAGGCTTATGGATAAGTTTGTATGAATAAGCAGCAAGAAATTCAGTCCACCTCAGCATTCTTGGTGACAGGATAGTAGGTGTAGGCTTGTCTCCTGCCACAATGCCTAACAAAGGTTTGTGATCTGTAACAATGGTAAATTCTCCCATATAGATATTCATGAAATTTCTTAACAGCTGCAACAACTGCCAATGCCTCCTTGTCCAATTGGCTGTAATTCCTCTCTGCTTTGGTCAAAGTGCAAGAGTAAAATGCAATAGGGGCTTCTCTCCCACTGGGAAGCCTGTGGCTCAACCCCCCCTCCAAAAGGGGATGCATCACAAGTCAGTACAACAGGCAAATTCTCAGAGAACTGTATCAGTACAGCATCAGACATGATTAGTCTTTTAATACTGTTAAATGCTGATTGTTCCTTCCTCCCCCAGACCCAAATAGACTTTTTTCTCAAGTAATCTGTGCAATGGTTCAGCAATGGTTGCCTTTTGAGGTAGGAACATGTGATAAAAGTTAATAAGTCCAAGGAAGGCTTGCAAATCTGTTTTGCATTTTGGTCTAGGGGCTTCTTTGATTGCTTGAACCTTGGCATGTGTAGGGTGGATGCCATGCTTGTCAATCATATAGCCCAAGAACTCAACCTTGTCAGTTTTAAGAGTGCATTTTTCTTCCTTGACTTTTAACCCCACTTTCCTGAATCTGGTAAGGACTTCTCTGAGTCTTTCTTGTAACTGAGTGTCATTTTCAGCAGAGATTAACACATCATCAAAGTAAGGCACTACCCCTGGCAGTCCTTGGAGCATTCTTTCCATAAGGCTTTGAAAGATGCCTGGTGCCACGCTTACTCCAAATTGTAACCTTTTACATTTGAAAGCACCTCTATGAGTCACAATGGTTTGGGCCTCTGCAGTGGCATCATCAACTGTTAGTTGTTGATATGCCTGGGCCAAATCCAATTTGCCGCAAGACTCAGGGCTTACAATTTGGAGCACAACCCAATGCGCTCAGCAATAGCCTTCATTCCATTGTATATGCCTGCTTAGCAGCATGAGCTAATTGTCTTGGGTCCTCAATTTACCTGATGGAAGGCTGAGTCACCTTGAGCCTGGTGGGATTCGAGCCTACAATGTAGGCAGCTGGATCTAAGCAGGCATTTAACAGCCTGCTACCATTTGGCAGACTGTACCCCTGCCAAGTGAATGTAACAGATGATGCACCACTGGAACTGGGTATGCGCTCTGCTGCAGCACATGGTTCAGTGTCCCCTTATAGTCCCACAGATTCTTACTGACCCATCAGTCTTGACTGGTGTGACTATGGGTGTCTCCCATCTGGAGTGGTCAGTGGGCTCTAAAACCCCTTGAGCTATTAATTTGTCTAATTGTGCATCAATTTTTCCTTTAATGCAAATGGAACCCTTCTGGGCTTTAAACGAATTGGGGGCACCTTGGGATCTAGGTTGAAAGTGATAGGGGTCCCCATATACTTGCCAATCCTTCGCTGAAGACCTCTGGAAACTCAGACTTCAAGGCCTCCTCCCATTCAGAGTTGCTCACGTGATTGATGCCAGTCACCTCGATGCCTAGTGGCTTGAACCACTCAAGTCCCAGCAAGCTTGGGCGATCCTTGTCCACGATGGTCAGGGGCAAACGTTTGGTGTGGCCTTTAAACTTCACGTTGAATTCTCTTGTTCCAACTACTGGAATCTTGTTCCCTTGGTAGTCTTTAAGAGTCAGTGCTTGCTTCTGGAAATGTTTCTTCTGAATGTTGGGAAGTAGCCTGTGAATAGTGTCCCATGACACCATAGATAAATAGGAGCCTGAGTCCACTTCCATTTGGCAAGGCCTTCCTTCAATGAATACCTTCACATGTACTTTTCTGCTTCTCAAGGGTGAAGAATGACCAATGGTGATTGTTTGATGAGTTCCATTCTTTCCATTTGCTTCTGAGTTGCGCCCCATTTTCTCATTGAAATTGTTGGGCTTGAATTCTTTCTCAGGAAATTTCTTCCTACTAGGTGGAGTTCTGGATGATTTGCAGACTCTTGCTAGGTGACCTCTTTTCTCACAACGTAGGCAGATGGTGTCTAAAAACTTGCATTCAGTGTGGGGGTGGCCCCCACAGCCTCTGCAATAAAATTCTTGCCTCTTTTTCCAAGGTCTTTCCTTTTCTTCTCCATTCTGAGTCTATAAATTCCTTCCTCCACCTCACTACAGTCTGAATCAGAGTCTATTTGCTCGCAATGGGTTGTTGTGGACTTTTCCACATCAGAATGGCTTGAGGCCTTGTTAATTTTCTTCATGGCTGCTGCTGAGGACTTGGTGGCTTCGCTGAAACAGCTTCCTCTATGGCTTCCTTAAACGTGATCTTAGGTTTCATTAGTAATTTGCTCTGTAAGACCTTATCTTTGAGGCCTAGAACAAACCGATCACGCATGGCCTCTTCTAAGTTGGTAAACTCACAAGCACCCCAATGTCCCTTAAACTTGCCACGAAGTTGTTAACATTTTTGCTTTCCCCTTGATCCCGACGATAAAACTCATGTCTCTTAATGAGGCACGATACTTGTGGGGCGTAATGGGCTCTTAAAAGCTTTTCCAAATCAGGCCATTCCATTACCTTCAAGTCTGCAGCTCCCACCAACGTCTTCGCCATCCTGAAGACTGCCGGACCGCAGTGCGTGAGAAATACCGCCCTCTTCCGCTTCTTGGGGATATCGGTGAGGTCGTTTCCTTCCAAATACATTTGGAAGCAATCCGCATATGATTCCCAGTCTTCTGCCATCGGATCGAACGGTGCTGGGGGGGTGTTCAGCGCAGCCATCTTGCTCTTCTGCTTGTCTTCTGCGTCGTCTCTTCTTCAGGGGAATCCCACCTTTGTTGCCAGTGTTAAGTTTGCATGAAGAGTCAGACGCGAAGAGCTTCAGTGAAGAGTTTATTAAGTGACTACAGCTCAAATGGACCCGACTTAGCTGGGCTACGGCTGCTTCTTATAGCCAGCAGCCGTAGTTGCCAGCAATCAGAGTGCAGTGTTTTCCCGCACTATTTAAACCAATCCTATTTGACATTTTACAAGAACAATTCAAACTAAACCAATAACATTCAAACCTACATACATAACAGACTCAAAGCGGCAAATTGAAAGAAGTTTTAAAAAAAGTGTGAAGTGTCTTTGACAGCGACGGAGCTTCCAGCCGAGAGAGGTAGAAGCTTAGGAAGAATTACACAACTAATTTGGATTCTATTCTATTCTATTCTATTCTATTCTATTCTATTCTCAAACCCTCACAGCTTCAAACTCAAACTGCCTATCGTGGACCTCACCCCATTCCTAAGAGGTCATAAAGAGGGCGTGCATAAGCATACCAGCATGCCTACCATCCCTGTCTTATTGTCTCCTTTTATCTGTACTTACTTCTTTTGTTTATGTTTATGTTTATACCTATACCTGCTATCTTGTACATGTTTGACAAACAAATAAAATAAATAAATTTGTTTTTGTGCAAGATTCTAGCAATTGCAAATCACTTGTGGAGGATCAGACTATTATTATGGAATTAGTTTTCTGATGTACAGTGAATAATAAAGCTAGGAGTGTCTTCTTTTGAATCAACTATCTCTCAATTACAACATCAGCTTATTTTCCACATGAAAAGAATGTCTGGTTAGATAAACACATGCTTGAATAATGACTCAGAAGACCTTTGGTCCTTGCTTAAGTGCTATACCTTTCTGCTGTTTATTAAAAAAGCATGAAAAGAAAGAGAGAGATGCTACTGTTTAAAGAGTTGCATTAACTTTAATGAATGGATCCCTTAAAGCAGTCAGTGTTTTAATGAATAGGAGTGGTGATATACTTGCATTCACATGTGGCCTGGGGCACTTCATTTTTCAAGCAAGCACAGCCTCATTAACCAACTTCTCTGACATGCTTGCATGCCAATGGCAGGTTGTCCAGGGCAAGAGGCAGAGCTGTCTCATTGCTCTGCAGCAGGAGCAGACAAGATTCCCACGTCTTGGCCCTCAGAACGTTGCAGTGGATTGGATATTTCAATGTGTAAATGTAACCATTGTGCCAAATCAATCAAATAACAAGCAGGAGGTGTCTGTTTCTGGGTAATGTTAGTCTGGGAGTTTCAGTCATGGTTTTCAAATGAACCACAACATGAAAACACAGACAAGCCAATGCAGCCAAAACAATTACATCTGTGACTCATTCATAGAATCACATCCAGTCACCCACTTAAGTATCATCTCTTGAACTGCTGACATCAGTAGTCTTCCTTAACTTGGGTTATATTTTCCTAGATCTTTTAGGTCAATTTTTATATTCCTAAAGCACCTTTCCATTTAAGCTTGTTTAACATCTCTGTGGCTATATGGTTGACTCTTTCTTTTATTAAAAAATATGAAACACTTGAGAAAACAGATTTAGTGTCTGTTTCTTACTTGACTAGACTTTTGTGAGACTTCCTGAGGCTTCAGTTAGCTTTATCTGAATGCAAGGAGCTGAGCTGGATTTGTTTTGAGAGCCAATGCTGTTAAGCTGCTGGAGAGCAGCTTTGCCAGCACACCATTGGGCCCATGTCTGCTTAACCTGGAATAATATAGAGGCCGACAATCTCAAAAATAATAAACAAAATGGTGCCTATATTATGATCTATACATATACAGTATATAGATACATATACAGTATATTTGTCATGCCCCTGGTGGAGACTGACTCTGAGGGAGAGGAGGAACAGCCAACAGGGAGTGGAAGTGTGGCTCCAGAGGTGGTGGAGGAGGCTAGGGAAGGGCAGAGGCCGACTGAGCAGTCAGAGGAGGACCCAGGCCCACCCCCTATGCATCCTAGAGCATGCAGGGAGGAGAGGATCAGGAAAAATGTGGTCTACTCAGGAGGAGAGGGTCATGATCCTTTTCATGGGTTGGAGGTGTGAGATCTGCATAAGAGTTTGGATCTGCATGCTAACAAACACTGGAGACAAATTAGTGTTTTATTCCTAGATGAGGTTTATCTTGGTTGGCGTTCTTCCAAAGGACTGTACCTGGTTATCTTCCTGAAGTTTGTAATTATTTATCCTGGTCTGTCATGGAATTTTATTCAGTGCGGTTTGTTTTTGGTTTTTGCTTCGTTATCTGCTCTTTGAATTTGAACTGTGTTTCTTTCATTTGGAATGTTATTTTGAAAATAGTTTAATCTTCAACTGTGAACAATTAAACAAGTTGAAGGCATTAATAAACCTTTATTTATGTTTTGGTGTTTGTTATATTTTTGATACATTCGGGTCATTATATCGATGTGAACATTCACAAGTGTTTGTTTGTTTTTTGTTTTGTTTTATTTGGATTTATATGCCACCCCATCTCTGGGGGGACTCAGGGCGGCTCACACAAGAGTATAACATACATACACTAGTTAAAAAATATTAATCCAATACAAATAACTAATAAAATTACAAGCTAAAAATCTCCCTCAATCCAGGCCGGCCTGTAAAAACAACCAGGTCTTTAGATCGCATTGGAAGGAACGCAGGTCGGGGGCCAACCACAACCCTAGGGGCAGCTGGTGCCACAGGGTGGGACCTCCCACAGAGAAGGCCCTCCCCCGGGGAACCTCCAACCAACATTGTCTGGTTGACGGCACTCCAAGGAGGCTCTGCCGGTAGGAGTGCACTTGGCGATTGGAACTTGATGATGATAGAAGGCACTCCTGCAAGTACCCCAGACCCAAGCCATGAAGGGCTTTATAGGTTAACACCAGCACCTTGAATTTTACACTCCTGCACGGCAGAATGCATGACCGCTGGGATAGGTTAACACCAGCACCTTGAATTTTACACGGAGGGCAACCGGCAGCCAATGCAGACCGCACAGGAGGGGTGTCACATGGGAGTATTGGGTCACTCCCATCACAACCCGCATGGCTGCATTTTGCACCAGCTGAAGTCTCCGCATAGTCCGCAAGGGCAGCCTTAAATAGAGAGCATTGCAGTAGTCAAGACAGGAGGCAACAAGTGCATGGGTGACCATGCGTAGGGCATCTCGGTTCAGATAGTGTTAAGTGTGAACTTGGCTACTTTTAACTCATAAGGCTTCTTGTGACCCTCTTAGTCCCACTTTTGCTGGCCTGAAAATGCAAATCATAATATTGAAACATGGCAGCACAGCTACTTATGTTTGGAATTTGTAGCATAAGTAAACCTATTTAGCCACCTTAAAGTCTTTCCAGCCATCCCTGTATTAAAACAGATGATTACATTTCTGCATCATTCTCAGGTACATACATTGTCCATCTGCTGTACACATGAACTGGTATAATAATCTCATCATTTCAAATGGTAAATCAAATTATGGACTGGAAAAAAATAACTTGAGGCAGGCACACAGAGAGCAGAAAGAAGACTCCTATTGTTTTGACTGAGGGAGAGTTATAGTCTCCAGATAAAGAGCGCAAAGTTTGAACAGTTATGGGACTGAGGTCTGGTTGAACCAAAACAAAATTAATACTGAGTAATGAAAATAAATCATAAGGAGAGTTTTAATTATTTGATTATTATGAGATATTTTTTAATCCAGAGCTAGACTGCTAAGGAGAAAACAGTTTTACTGTAGATAAGACTCATGTCACTCTGGTCTCCTGGATGACTATTGAAACACTGATATTTTGGGAATCAAAAGAATGTTTGCTAATGATTTCAAAATATTCCAGATAGTAAAGTCAAAGAAGGATTATCAAAAGGTCCAGAAACATCTTTTCAAAGAAAATAAATGGGATTTAAAACAGCAGCTGCAATTTTTAAAGAAAACAAATGCAAAGTGAATTATGTTGAAAAATTCAGTTGATTAATGGGATCTGAGTTGACATTGCAATTGATTAATGGGATCCTAGCTTACACTGTGTGACTAGAAAAGGACTCTTCAAATCATAGTGAGCAGCTTGATGAAAATGCTGTGATTGCATGGAGCTGCTGTAAAAAACACAATTTCTGTATTTAGGAAGATAGCTGTCAGAACAATAATATCCTTTTACAAATTAATAAAAGGGCCATTCTTGGAGAGGACACAGTTTCATCATTTAGAAAAAAAGGTAAAATTATCCTAGCTAGAAAGAATAATAGCAATAAATATGAATATTTACCAAGGCCCAACTTATTTCCAATTATTCCAGTAAGATGTCAGCTTTGGAAGCCATATTGAGATCTGATGCTCCCAAGCTGCCACAATTGAGCTTGGGAAAGTGGGAGGAGGGAATTCATTGGAGTATATCTAGTTAGACATAATAAAATTCTTTTGCTGATTCAAGGTCAGGTAGTGTTGCGCATTGTGAAAAGGAAGTCTTACTTTGGGATGGATGGTGATTGGGCCATGCGATGTGGGGATGGGTATAGGGGATGGATTTGTAATTTTTACTTATTGCAAGGAAGCCTGGAACTTCAGATTCGGGATTCCACAGATGTGCTAGTTACTATCCAAATAAAAGGGACCTTTGAAAGATGTCTGTCTCTGAGTTATTGGTTGGAATGGAGGTTTGCTGGAACACTGACGTAAGAATTGTAGACTTTATTAAATAAGTAGGAAAGACAAACAATTATATGGGTTATATAATTACCAATAAAAGACAAAAGATTTGGCTTAAGGTTTTACAATACCCAGAAAAATAAGACAGATTTGCAATAACAAATGTAAAATTCTGTTCTCAAACTATCAAACTGGGATTACAGGCTAGATTCTATTACTTTACTACTAGAGTCCTTCCATGGAAGGAGTAGGAATTAACACAGACTTATCTCCTAAGTATATATTATACAGACATATCAACTAATGCCCCAGTATCATTTCATAAGGATAAATATTACCCATCTCTGTAAAAAAAGATAGGCAAATGGGATAATAATAATACATTTTTAAAGTCTTTTTAAAAATTTGTATTAGATTTTAGTGTTATCAAGTAAAAATGGTGAATAGCAAAATTTATTTATTTATTTATATTTGAATTTGTATGTCACTTCCATCTCAAGACTCGGGCTGCCTCACAGCTAAAAACATAGAACAATAAATATTTAAAAAAAAACATTAAACCAACAAGCCCAAATATGAAACACAACAATAAAATAAGTTAAAACATCCCTCCCCAAGGAAGGGTCACAGCCCGGCTGGTCAACAACCAAGTTTTTAATTCAAGGGCGAAGGTGTGCGGAGATCAGGGGCCAGACGGAGCTCCAGAGGCAGTTGATTCCAGAGGTCGGGGCCGCAACAGAAAAGGCTCGCTGCCGGGAAATACCAACCGCATTGAGCCGATGGGACCCCGAGAGTCTTGCCTATGAGCTCGCACAGGCCGCACTAGATATTGGAAGAAGACGCCCCTCAGATATTGGGGACCCATGTCGTAGGACTTTGAATGTCAAAACTAAAACCTTGAATCTCACCCGAGCGCTAATCGTAAACCAATGCAGGCCACGAAGGGGTAACATGAGAGAACCGGTAACTCCCATCACACCCTCAACGCCGATTCTGCACCAACTGCAATCTCCGGATGGTATGCAAGGGCAGTCCTAGATAGAGAGCGCTGCAGTAGTCTAGTCTCGAGGTGACAAGGGCGCGAGTGACCGCAGCGAAGGAGTCCCGATCCAGAAAAGGGCTGTCGTCAACAAGACGGAGCTGGGCAAAGGCCCCCTGGCACGCCCCCACCTGCTCCAACCGAGCCGACATCCAGGAGGACCCCAGATTCCGCGCCTCTATCCACAGGGGGTAACACTCACCCCTATGGCCAAGGATAAACAATCCTGGATGGGCCGGAGACCGCACGCAGCCACTCAGTCTTGGCCGGGTTGAGTCGGAGCATGTTCCTACTCATCCAGATCCGCACGCATCCAAACACCGACATCAGGGAGAGGGCATCACTGATCTGGCCAGGGTGGAAAGGTACAGCTGAGTGTCATCAGCGCATCTGATGGAATTTCACCCCAAAACCACGGATGATCTCACCCAGCTTTCATGTAGATATTAAATAAGAGAGGGAAAGGACCCACTCCCGCGGGACTCCATAAGAGAGAGCCCTCGGGCTCTAACCCAACCTCCCACTAACACCGATATGCATCCTGAGAGGTAGGAGGAGAACCACTGAAGAACAGTGCCCCCACTCCCAACCCCCGAGGCGACGCAAAAGGATACCATGGTCGATGGTATCAAAAGCTGAGAGGTCCATAGGACCAGGACAGAGGAAAACCCCGTCCCCCTCCAGAGATCATCCATCAGTGCACCAATGCCGCCTGCTGTAACCGGGTCGGAAGCCCATTGGTACGATCCAGGTAGTCCGCTTCATCCAGGAAAAGGAACCACCACCATCTTCAACAACCTTCGCCAAAAGCCAAGGTTGGAGACAGGACGAAAGTTGTCTAACACCGGTCCAAGGCAGGCTTCTTCAGGAGGGTCTCCCACCGCCTCCTTCAAGGCAGAGGGAAAGACACCTCCCTTAATGAAGCTGCTGACAACTGCCCGAGCCAGCCGCAGGCCTCCCCTGCATAAGTCAGGAGGGACACGGGTCCAACAAACATGTGGTGGAACTCAGTCGCGATAATCCTGTCCACTTCATCCTCGGAGACAAGATCAAACTCATCCCAGATAACGGTGGCCAGACTACCCACAACTCGACCACTGCAAATTAGAGGACAACCCGCCCTAATACGAAAGCATCTTATCCGCCAGATATTGACCAAACTCAGCCCTGCCCCGCATCGGTCCGCCCTCCTCTAAACGGAGGAGGGAACGGGTAACCCAAACAGGGCTGGGCGTTATCTGCGGACGCTATGAGAGTGGAGAGATAAGATCTTCTCGCCTCCCATAGCTACCAGGTAAGTCCTAATATAGGCTCTTAGCTGGGCACGATCGATTGAGAACGGGTAGACCTCCACCTGTTTCTAAACCCCACGACGACAGCTTCTCCCGGAGCTCCTCAGTATACCAAGGAGCAAACCGATCCACGACGCAGGGGACGATGGGGACAACCCTGTCGAGGGCTCTGATGCAGCCCGCTGCCAGGCCACAGCCAGATCCTCGCAGAGTTGTGAGCAAGGGAAGAGGGAAAACCCCAGTTCTGCCTGGAACTTTCAGGGTCCATCAGGCCTGGGCGGAACCATCTAGGAGGCCTCCTCCCAGCAGTGGGGGGCCTGCTGGAAGACCAGCCGTAGGAGATAGTGATCCATGGAACGGGCAAGGTTGTAAGTCTTGCCCTCTGTCACCCGGCCACCGCTCAGAGACAAAACTAGGTCAAGAGTACCCCCTCGTGAGTCGGGCCTTGAATCAACTGGGTCAGGCCCATGGCCTCCATAGATGCCATGAACTCCTGGGCCAAACCCGCCCCCAGGGAAGGCAGATTGAAGTCCCCAGGACCACAAGATCCGGGAGCTCCACCACCACCCCAGAGAGGAGATCGAGAAGCCCAGGTAGGGCGCTGCCACACAGCTGGGGAAAGGTATGTAAGCAGCAGACCCACCGACCACTAGGCCCCCACCTCACAAGGAGGGTCTCACTCCGCCTATCTCTGCAACAGTGATCTCCCTTGGAAACAGGGTCTCCCTAATAACCCGGCCACCCCACCACCCCTACCTGAGCCCGTGGTGGGTGCAAACCCGAAAACCTGGAGGGCATAAATCAACCAGAGGAACACCTCCCTCCGGCCCAACCAGGTCTCGTGATACAAGCCAGGTCAGCCTCCTCCTCAATGATCTCACGGAGGAGGAAGACTTATTAGCCACGGACCTGGCATTAAAATACACAACCTAAGGCCAGGGATCCCAGTTCCGATGCTCCCTAGGGAGGAGGCCACAGGGTCGAGCGCCACCGCACAAAGATGGCGGGGTGCGCTCCCAACACATGATATGGCCCTGTGCCTCGGCGTCTTCGACCAATGCCCCACCCTGGGGATGCGCCCCCACCTCAGACCCGGGCCCGCCACCCCCCGCCCACCCTCCCACCGCACGGGCTGCAAAAAGACCCCACCAACCCCTCCCTAACCCCTTAAGGCGACCAATTAAAATTTTAAAACCTCCCTTCCGAGACAACCAAAATTTGGAACCCTTGGTCATGCTATGCCCCTCTCTAGGAATAAGAAACCCGCATCGAGGAGGGGCTTTGACAAAACAGCGGGGCGTCTCAGGGACAGGAACCCCCCAGCTCAAGAGAAGAGTAGATATATCCCATAGTGGTTATTGCTAGGGGCAGTCAAGTCCAGATAGATGGTAAAAAGTCCAGAATAGATGGTAAAATTCAGTTCACCGATGGTCAGTCAGTTCAGTCAGTTCTAGAGCTAAAACAACAGGAAAACTTGACCCAGGTGGCATTCTCACTACCCACCGGGAATAAGTCCTGTGAACTCTGAGACAGCTCAAACTCCTCTCTCACCGAGGGACAGTCATCAGGGTAGCTCTAGACAAGAAGGGGGACAGGCACCACTGGTCTCACCTCAGCAGTGCTAGACAACATGGCATGCTCTCACCACACCATGTGGCCCCAGGCAACTGAAAACAAATTGGGGAGGAAAGATGGTCCAGGCATGGTAGACGGCCACTAAGGGCCCGATGCCCTCACCAGCCAATCACCTCTACTTGTCCTCCAGTCCTGAGACAGATGGCAAGCCTCCCAGCAAGCGGTGCAAGCCGAGAACAGCCGTTGTTGACATTCCGACCCAGCAAGGACAACCCGGTCGGACGGCGAACTTCTAGCTGCACAGCTTCCGCACAGACAGCATAGGCCAAATCACCACGGCCTCGGTGTAGATACTGGTCCCGGACTCCAGGCTTCAGGCACAGGTACAGGAAGCGACACCAGGCTCCAGGCTCCAGGTTCCAGGCCCCAACACTGGCTCCAGACACAACCCTGGCTCCAGACTCCGCTGGCTTCAGGCTCCACTGGCTCCATGTTCAGGCACCGGTCCCCGGATCCAGGCCCCAGAGTCCAGCCTCCGGCGAGCCCTGGTCCCAGGCTCCAGGCTCAAAACTCCAGGCACTGGGGGCTCTGGAATTGTGGAGACTGCCAGGCCACAGAGCCACACCCCCAGCCGCCATGACAACGACAGCCTCCGGGAAAAGAAAACCCCCGGCGCATCGCCATCCTCGCCAGTCCGCCGCCGTCCACTCACAGTGGCACCATGGCCCAGGAAGATAGCCCGGCCAGATAGAAAACCCAAGAGCAGCCCGTATAAACCGAACGGGCTGCACGGGCTCCAACGCGAAGCGGCGTCAGCGCAGGGAAAACAATGCCGAAGACGCCGACGCCGCTAAGGCCGCCAGGCCGCACCAGCCGCCGCCGCCCCAGCACCAGCCGGCAAGCCGAAACTTTGCCGATTCGGCGCTGCCGGCTTCCCAAAAACCCGACCCAGGAAAAGACGCCTGGGTCGGACCGCCAGGGTCGTCCTCAAAGGGCTGGCAAACCCCCAATATCTGGACTTAAACAAGCTCCCCACAGCAAACACCAGCGCTCACCTCCTCCGAGCCGCCATAACCCTGCACATGCGCAGACCGAACAAAATGACTTTTTGCTGACTTTTTTGTAGGGACGGTCAATTCTTTTTCACTGATAAACAAGGTAGCTTCATGTTACATAATTTTGTCATATTTATTGTAAAAAATATACAACAGTATACACAAAGAGATTGCATAACTGGTATATTAACTAATCTCTAGAATATGCATATAATTTATTAGAGAAATTCCTCTGCAACAGTCTCATTCAATAAATGGGAAATAATATGGATGAGTGTTATTCAATTTGAATCTGAGGCAAATTATGATAGATTATGATAAATAATATAGAATTGCATAATATATATAAATGACATCAAAATTTAGTACTATAACATGTTTCATCATGGAAGGAATTAATTCATTACTGTACCCTTCATAGTAGTAGATAGCTTTATAAAATTAATTAGTTAAAAAACTCATCATGTAATGATGATGTTGCATGTTATATTGGTTGATAAATATATATAGTATAAGAATGCAATCACCATAAAAGGAAATTGTGGGCAGATAGACATTTGATGGTCATCTGGTTATCTCAGAATATAAGTAGATTGTATATTTTTCTTCATATTTTCATTATAACTGTAAGAATAGATTTGCTTTAAGAGGAACATTAAAGTCATATATTCATTTGCTTTAGAAAAGTGGAGAATTTTATAAGCAATGAAATGTAATCAGTCAAGAGAATCAAGGACTTCTATGCTACTATTGGCATCTAGAAAAAACCTCACAGCAACATCATTCACAGTTCAAGAGCAACTGTGTTTTACCTGTAAATGACTTTTTTTGTTTTAATCACAATAATACACTTGCTAACAACCATTTTAAACTTAATGTAATAATTAAGTTTATAATTCTAAACTTGACTGTAAAAATATGATTTCTGTAATAGTTGTCAAAGTCTGAAATGCTCTACCTGATTCAGTTGTTTCAGCTACAAATTTTCACAGTTTCAGTCACAAATTGACTTCCGTCGACCTTACATCATACTTAAGTGGTTAGTAGATGGGGTGTGCATAAGTGCCCTACCGTGCCTATCGTCCGTGTCATTGGATTTTATTCTTTTATTCCTGTTCTCATTTTTGTTTGACAAATTCTAATAAATAAATAAAATAAACTGCTTTGTCCCACTGAAGTAGAAAGAAGTGGGAACGTTGTAACTAAGAACAAGCTTTGAAAGAACTGATCAGGCTCTCTGTTCTTTATCTCTTCCAGTGTCCCTTCTTTTTATATCATTTCATCTATATTGTAAATCTGAAGATGAGGCTCTCCTTTGTCTGATTTTAACAAAACATTTGGAAACTTTCTTTGGCTGAAAAGCAGGGTAAATGTGTTAAATAAGGATATGCCTTAAGGATGTTCCAGACTTTTATCTAACTTGTTCACTTACAGCTTTGGCTCCATATACTCATATTCTCCTTCCATTGTTCATTTGTGGGTCTCTTCTGGTGACTTATGTAGGGGGGAAAAGTGCCAACATACTTGTCTTGTATCTTGAATCACTTACTTCTTTATCTTTCTGTCCCAGGAATGTGTAACTTAATTAACTATATCAGACATAAAGGAAAAAAAAATGACATTATTCTAGCAGGAGGAGTTTGGAAGAGAGAAGAAAATTATATAGTATCATTTGGTTTTATTATCAAGTCCTTTCAAATCACTATCCATCTGCATGTTTGTAGGGAGGGAGGGAGGGAGGGAGGGAGGGAGAGAGAGAGAGAGAGAGAGAGAGAGAGAGGAAAACAAGCAAAATTATGAAGCTTGAAAAAAAGGCTTCTCAAGTCAATATTTCAAAGTAAAAATGGTATTGACTGCAGTATCCTGCTGTGATGATATTCCAGAACAGTAGGCCTCTATCACGTTTTTTGTAAGAATTTCTGTCACAACAACCACATTTTCTTTCAACAAATATATTAATATCCATTTCAATTTTGCCCAATTTCTCTCTCTTTTTTCAATTTCCACTTCAATTCAGCTCATTTGGCTAGTTTAGTTTCCAAAACAAACAAACAAACTTGCAAAAACTTCTTATATATTTTTGTGCACATTTTTCTTAGAGTATGCATTTTCCAAATAATGTACATTCACACAGTGCAATTTTATACACCCATCCTAAGAAAAAGAATACAAAATGATTGCACGCTTATTCAGAGTTGTTAACTACAGAGAAAAAGTAAGAAAAGTACTTTTGGATATTGCTGGCTTTAGATCTAAGTATGTGCATGGATAGTGCAGACTAAATAAATCTGCAATGGAATGCAAATTGAGCAACTTTCTCACCACATTATATCTAGTGGTAAAAATGTAATTTAAGTTTTGCTTTGTTATGATAAAATTGCAATAAGCTACATATTCTATTTCTATTAATGTATACTATCAGAAAGGAAGAGGATCTTAAATTTCAGACAATCTCTATCAGAAAGAAATGTGGTATGAACATACTCTCACACACAATTTCTGTAAGAATCAGATTCTCTACCTTATCGACTTGTCATTGCCAAATGCAGCAGAAATTAGTATTGGAACTTTCTTCTCCCAACATGTGTGTGCATGTATATGTGTATTTACATGCATATATGTATGTGCATATATCTCAACCTAGAATAAATGGGGGCAAGGCTAGAACAAATAATAACTATTGGTATCTACTAATTAAAGTTAATTGCCCATAAAATGAGGTACCACATTTATAACATTAATTGATTCAGTCATCTGCAGAAAACATCTGTGGCTTCTTTTTTACAGTCTTGCAGAAAATCATCTAAGTATACATATTCATGTGACTGGTTCCTGCAGTAATTAAAGGAGGAGGTATAGTAGAAGGAATGGCAGAGGAATGGAGCCAGGGGAAGGGGATAAAAAGAGGATCGGCCTAAAATCATTGCATAACCATAAATGATTCAAATTCAACCCACCTTGATTTTCATTGATCTTTATCTAACTTTGACCAGTTGCTGACCATTAGTTGAGAAGGTCCCTATGCCTGGACTTTTATTAATAAATTAGTTAAATTGAACCTTCTAGGGTGGACCAGGTTTTGGAGGAACAGGTATGTAGTTTGGAATATCTATTCTATTTTTGTCAAATGGAGGTAGTTGATGACACAAGCCTTTGGTTTGTCGAACGACTGCAGAAGATATGAATTCTGTTTTCAGCTTCAGTTAATTCATCAACTATAGTCTTTCCTGGACTAGAATCAGCTGGCCTCAATGAGCCATGCATTAATAGATCCATGCTAGCTGGGAATTTTGGGAATTGAAGTCCACACATTTTAAAGATGTGCAGCTAAGATTGAGAATTGATCTGCTTCAGAATGCTCCCAATGTATTTTTATGAATATTTTTCTCCCTTCATTTTTGTGAGCATTTTCCTCAATGTGCACATTTTCATGCTTCTTATACTTTGAGCCATTTGGGGGGGAGGGGAGAAATAATACAAAAAGTGCATTAATGGTGTCCTTTGCTTCTGGAAGCCTCAGTATTTGGAAACCCAAATTTGGTGTATCAGTTCACATATTTGGAACAACTATATTTCCTTTCTGTCCTTATTGGGGAAGCCATTACAGGAAGATTGATAAGGAAATACATTCTCCATGAAAAGGTTTTAGAGAAGGGACTGAAGTACCATTTAGTGTGGATCTTGGCAGCTGTACATTGAGATTACTTTGCATTAAATTGAAGCTATTTGTCATTCATCTATCTTCACTTAGACTCTTTGTGAAGCTGTGATCTCCTGGAGTTTATTGTTCTATTAAGAAAACCTTTGCCATTTGCCTTCCAATCTTTAAACAAGTAGCAACTGCTTACATACATTAAAAACCTGTACACTTATCTACCCTCAGAGAAAAATGATCATTTGAGTATATTAAAATAAACAAGTAGGTACTTGTTTGACATAACCACCCTGGAGCCATGCTGGAAACTAATACATGATATCATGAGCCGTTTATTTTTCATACCTCTCTCTTCTCACTATTGTATATTCCATTTATGGCACTTGATATTAAATTGCACAAAGTATTAAAAACAGCACTCTGCAGCCCACAGGCCTCTTCCGCCATATGGTGGATGGTGGAAACAGCCTACATGTGGTATTAATTTCAAGTATATTTCAGTTGCTGATTCGTGGTTACTGTCATCCATCCAAGATAACAAACACAGAATTATGGAAAGGAATGTGGTATAGAAGAGTAGTTTGAGTTTGCACTGAACATGTCTTTCCTATCTGGAACTGAAATTCAGCACACAAAAATCCCTTTCATGTCAGGAGGGGAGAGTGGTTATGATCCTATCACCTAGGATCTGCTAATAGCAAAACGTCAGGGCCAAGCAATTCATTTGACAGCCTTGTTCAGTAGACTTTGAAGCTCTTTTCTACAGTGAAATGCACTCTGAAATACAAAAAGCATGCAAAATAAAAGATATATATATATATATATATATATATATATATATATATATATATATATTCTTCTAACAAAGAGGACAGGAAGATCATCCTTGAAAAGAGGGAATAATCTTGAAGATAAAATTGACAGAGATCTCAAAAAGAATAATGAAAAAGTCTCTCTCTCTCTCTCTCTCTCTCTCTCTCTGTGTTACTATTTGTATAATATACTTTCCTTCTGACAATGGAACTGGCTTAAAATTTATATTAAACAAAGATGAACTCAGGCCTAGCGTGGAAGGAAGGGATGTTTGTTATACAGGTAGAATACTAGATTTTTGTTCTTAAGTAATGCATTTATTACTAATATAAAACAAACCACATTCCTTTTATTTTCCTTGAGGAACAAGTCACATATACCTTACCAACTGTATACCAAGATTCTTTCTTTGAGTTTTTTTCCATTTTCTTGCAATCAACAACAATCATATTAGTAGTATCCTTCTATTTTATATTTTGCATAGTATATCATCTAGTATTTCTTCTGATCATCCTAGGAAATAAAGAAATCCCAACTTCTATTTGCTGCAAATAGAAAAAGCAATGCCATGTATTTTGAGAGACAGTTCTGCAGATGTCCTTTTCCTGGGGGGGAGGGAGGATTGAAAGTGCTACTAAAATTGTGTACTTATAAAATTTTGGACTTATAGTCTTCCTATAAATTTTGTTTCAGTTATTTCTAAGACTATACACTGGTGGGATGGATGATTTCTTTAAAAAAAAATATTTTATTTTTAATTCATGCTTTTGTTTGTGTTAAGATTATCAAGGTTTCCAGGAGTCACCTGTTGCTAGGAATAAGGGTTATTAATCTAATAAAAAGCCAAATTTAAAAAAAAACTATCTCTAAGAAGAAAGCAACAGGTATAAATAGTGACATTTGTCACCATCCCCTCCTTTTCTAAAAGACCCAATACTCTTCTGTCTGGGACAATTTTGCTCTTCATGTTCTGTGGCTGTGATTACTGTTTTCTAGATAGCAGCATAGAGGTGAGATAAATTGCTGCTTCCTTCTGAGAGCTTTGATGGAATGAGATACTCTGTTGTTGGCTAGTTTCTCCTTCCCATCTCTATCCCCTTTAGGCAGGGAGTGGGAGAATAAACAAAGGGCTCTCTCAACAAGTTAAGTTGTGACTAGGCAGTAGTAGCCTGAATGAGTGAAACAATTCTTTTTAAGTCAAAGGAGTGGTTTCCTGGCATCCCTAATAAATATTTAATTTCATCCTTGTGCAGACATATTTTTCAAAGCCTCAAATGGTCTGAGATGAAATCCTGGCCAAACTCCTTTAAATCTCTGTATCCAGTTCTTATGCATTTATGCCAGGAACATAAATTACCCTCCCTTTTCTAGACTTGCAAAATGCATAATACATAACAGTTGCTGGTCTGTTCCTATCTCCAAACATAACAACCTGGCAGTACTGCAAATTCTTCCTTGGTTATCTTGAGTGTTCACTATGACCCACTTTACCTCTTATTTCTGTTTAGAAAATGCTCACAATCATTTGCTCAGCTTCCCAGATTGAAATGATAAATGTGAAATTATACTGCTGGCTGCCTGGATGGCACGGTAACATCTACTACCAAAGTCATGCATGGCCTTGATGGCATTTATAAGAAGCCCTTATTTAACCTAGGAGATTTTCACAGTCTGTGTTTTTACCTTATTCCTTATAATATGTTGTATGTCAAATTCAGAATTTTAAAAAAGTACAAAACTTACAAAAATACAAATGCACAATAGGTTGTAATTTAAAACCATAGAACTGAAAAACTGTATTACAAAGAGAAAATAGCAGTTTATTATTGTTATATATTAGCAACACATATCCATTTTTTTAAACATTACTCTTATTACACTGCTGGCTATTATCTTCGCACAAAGTTAATGATAAATTTCAAGGGGAAAAAAGGAAAAGGAATTTTTAAAAAATGATCCAATTCAGAAATGGAACTTCTCAAAGTAGCAGGAATTAAAAACATAGATATTAAAGGTGTAATATAGGGAGGGAAGGACTCTGGACTAGGATAGTTATGGCAGAGAAAAACAACTCATTTGGGTAAATAAATGGTTATCATTTTAAGATTATATATTCTGATTCTGCAGTCAGAGTGGGTTATTTTGTTTTCATTGGAGACTTTCTCTCTCTCTCTCTCTGATGTGTGATGATGGACGCATTGTTTCAATGGAACAGGAGTTTGAGGTGAGTGTTGGCCTGAAGGGTGATGAGGCAGATAAAAGATAT